>JAFFSR010000267.1:2825000-3035000 GCA_017163975.1 Anastatus disparis | reverse complement strand
TCTTCGATATCTGTCCGCATGCCATCCTGCTCAAAGCCTGACGCATCGCTGAAAGCACTTTTCGCACTTCCTGCGCTAGCAATACTGCTCTGGCTACTTCTTCGTACCCTCGGTACTTGCAGACTATCCGTTTCACGTTTTTTATGCGAGGTTGACTCCTCTAGCCTTTCCGTAGAAATAATTGCCGTTAAGGCCTGATCTCTCGACCCTGCGACAATATGGTCAACGTGAATTCGACCTCCCCCAGAATCCATGAGGCCAGCTCCACCCACCGAGGCTTTTACTCGATCGGAAAATAAGGTGAGATTTTCCTGTAAAGGGGTGCTCACCTGGGGTATTACTGTATTTGAATCCGACATCTTCCATTAATATGGTTAATTTAGTCAGGGAACCACCCCTATCTTGTAACCCAAAGCAAGACCCTAACAGGGTTACTACCATCCGGGTCAGATAGTCCCTGATTTTTTTGCGAGGTTATTTCTCCTCGGCTCATTACTTCCTATTTGCCGTCAACGATATAGCATTGCTACAAAGAGCATTGATGCGACGATGACGCCCAGGAGCGGTTGGGCAAAATAATAATAATAATAATAATAATAATAATAATAATAATAATAATAATAATAATAATAATAATAATAATAATAATAATAATAATAATAATAATAATAATAATAATAATAATAATAATAATAATAATAATAATAATAATAATAATAATAATAATAATAATAATAATAATAATGATAATGATAATGATAATGATAATAATAATGATAATAATAATAATAATAATAATAATAATGATAATGATAATGATAATGATAATAATCATAATAATAATGATAATGATAATGATAATGATAATGATAATGATAATAATAATGATAATGATAATGAGAATGATAATGATAATGAGAATGAGAATGACATTGACAATGACAATGACAATGACAATGACAATGACAATGACAATGACAATGACAATGACAATGACAATGACAATGACAATGACAATGACAATGACAATGACAATGACAATGACAATGACAATGACAATGACAATGACAATGACAATGACAATGACAATGACAATGACAATGACAATGACAATGACAATGACAATGACAATGACAATGACAATGACAATGACAATGACAATGACAATGATAATGAGAATGATAATGATAATGAGAATGACAATGACAATGACAATGACAATGACAATGACAATGACAATGACAATGACAATGACAATGACAATGACAATGACAATGACAATGACAATGACAATGACAATGACAATGACAATGACAATGACAATGACAATGACAATGACAATGACAATGATAATGATAATGATAATGATAATGATAATGATAATAGCAATAGCAATAGCAATAGCAATAGCAATAGCAATAGCAATAGCAATAGCAATAGTAATAGTAATAGCAATAACAATAACAATAACAATAACAATAACAATAACAATAACAATAACAATAACAATAATAACAATAACAATAACAATAACAATAACAATAACAATAACAATAATAACAATAACAATAACAATAATGACAATGACAATGACAATGACAATGACAATAACAATAAGAATAATAATAATGACAATGACAATGACAATAACAACAAGAATAATAATAATGACAATGACAATGACAATGACAATGACAATAACAATAAGAATAATAATAATGACAATGACAATGACAATGACAATGACAATGACAATAACAATAAGAATAATAATAATGACAATGACAATGATAATGACAATGACAATGATAATGATAATAATGATAATGATAATGATAATGATAATGTTAATGATAATGATAATGATAATGATAATGTTAATGATAATGATAATGATAATGATAATGATAATGATAATGATAATGATAATGATAGTGATAGTGATAGTGATAGTGATAGTGATAGTGATAGTGATAGTGATAGTGATAGTGATAGTGATAGTGATAGTGATAGTGATAGTGATAGTGATAGTGATAGTGATAGTGATAGTGATAGTGATAGTGATAGTGATAGTGATAGTAATAGTAATAGTAATAGTAAGAGTAATAGTAATAGTAATAGTTATAATAATAAAAATAATAATAATAATAATAATAATAATAAGAATCCAATAACCCAATAATCCAAATAACCAGAACTAAATAAGACAATAACCAAAATAAATGAAAAAGGTCCATTGTTTTCTTTAAAACACCTAATTTTTTCATTTCGGATTCGGAAAGAAAGTTTAACGAAATTATCTTGAGTTGTAGGTAATAGTAGGGGTCAAACAACGGTAAACTAAAAAACTCAATTAAACGCATCGTTTATTCATAAGTTAGGATTGGAAATATTATTAGAAGGCGGGCAGCTTCGTCAAGCTCTTAAGTTCTGTTACAAATGAAGTTTCTTTCTCATCTATTTCTTTTAATTCTTTTTTTTCTTCATTTTATTTAATCTCAACTGTCCCAATTTCACTATCGTTATAATTCAAGTGGATGTCATCGATTCCCATTATATCATTATCTGGTTTTTAAAAATTTCTATCTGAAATGTCATTGTCAATGTCCACCAAAATTGTTTCATGATTCAAATTCTTTTGTTTACGATACATTTCCATGATTTTTTTTTGCTCTGGCAATAAATGCATTTGTGAGTTTTTTTCATAATATTTCAAGGTCGGCGAAATCTAAATTAAATGGTATTTGATTAAGACCTTGCTCATGACAAAAACTTCATTTAATCATATCCGGTGGATCATCGTGATTAATTTTTGCATTATTATAATTTTGTAAAACTGGAAAGATTTTTATTTTCTGCGTTTTAAAAATTCTTTATAAACGTAATCGCATTTGAGAAACATTATATCTTAAACAACATGGACCTAAATTATAAAGTACTGCAACAGCAAAAACCATTGCAAAAACGCTGCAATCATAATTATTCGTTTGTGATTGTACTGTTTCAAATACTGTGCTTAATTCTGATTTGTTTGGGAATAATCTAATTATAAAAATCTTATACTCATCTTGTAAATATATAAGATTCAAACTGTCATATATATGAATTACCTTATTATTGTAATACACACGAATCCAGTGACTCTTTTCTAAATTTCCGGTAAATAATAACTGTATAAATTCTCCATCAATCAGTGCTGAATTAACATATTGTGGTCTCTGAATTAATGAAATTAATTGCATGTCCAATGAGGTGCACTGGTTTGAAATGTTATTAAATTCTAATATATGAATATCAGTTAACATGAAAGTAATTCCACTATACAATCCCTGTCTTTTAACAATAAATTTATCTTCCTTAGTCAAAACCATTATTGAAAATAAAAATTCTCTTAAGAATTTTCATTCATTTTTAATGAACTTTTTCCAAAGATATTCACAAAAGAATTTCTTTTATGTTAACTGATTAAATATACTGCCTTTTTACTTTAAAAGATGAAAAATTAAAGAAATTATGAAGAATGCTATGAATTAATTGTTATATGATAAATGGCTGATTCCATTCAAATTCATGCAGGCCGTCACTGATCGAATTTTTTTTTTCTTCTAAGTAATAAAAATACCTTCTATTATGTATATAAAGATAAAATTTACCTCGTAGAACGCTCAAAAAAATTTTTTTTTTTACTACAGCAATTCTAGTGTTGGATGTAAAAACGAAAATTCAAAAATTGAAAATGAACCTCTACTTTTAAATGACTATAGCTCCGTCAATTTTTAACCTTTTTGAGCGTTCTTTTAACGAAAGTGTGCGGAATTTTGTCTAGCTTTAAATGCGATCTCGATTTTTGTAATACAATTTGATCTTACTGAGTTATTTACGAAAAACCGAAAAAAAGCGATTTTTTTCAAACACGATTTTCTCAAAAACTATATTTTTTTTTTTTTAAATTTTTATATGATTTTATACATAAAAAATACTAACTTTTAGGGTAGGTGAGAATATGCGATTTCGCCTTATTTTTTTTTAACTGATTTTTAAAGGTTTTTTTTTATATTTTCGATTTTAAAACATTGATACCATAGCGCATTGTACTATTTTTACAACTTCACGTGTTCTTACAACTATTTTTATGCTTTTATTTATTAATATATCAAAAATATCAACAATAATCTTTAAAATGGATCCCGGATCGAATATTATGATCAATTAGAACTAAAGTTATGACGATTTAAAGTTTAAAAAAAAATGCTGAAACTTCAAATAAATATGATATTTACATTGAGGAAATGCAATTTTTGTTAAAGATTAAAATCTGGAGATATAAATTTTTTAATTTAAAAATAAAGTTATTTCAATGAAAGAATATATAACCATTTATCCTCTTTTTATGGTACATTATTATAATAAAAATTTTTTTTGTCGAAGAATATAATTTTTTTATCAGTTTGAATTTTGCGCCTAGAATTTGAATTTATTCTGTAGGGAGTTGACGCATGTCACTACTAGGTGGCGATGATTCGTTCTTTGCATTCTCATCAACGACTTAACTCGTTTAAAAATATAAGAAAAGGAAGATAAAAAATAAAGTTGTTTAAGAAAAATTATTTTTTTCGATCTGTCATTGAACAGAATATGAATAATGGCATCACTGATTGTTAAAATGAAGTGCAAGGATTTAACAGAAAGGTACAAAAAAGTTGTTTATGATTGCTCCAAAAGTCCGCTTAGAGAATTTGGTGATCTAACGGAGTCTTTGAAGCGCTTGTATCCAAATACTCCTTTCTCTAGAGAAGATAAAGTATGCCCTTCGTGTTACAAAATATTATTAGATGAAGTTTAAAATGCGCCTATTTCATCGACTTCAAGCAGTCAACAATCTTCAGAAGATTTTATTCATAGTGAGGCTGTGGTGGAACAGCTCAACGGGACTTCAAGTAATTTGAAATTAAACATTTCAATATTTACGTCAGTATGCTATTTTGGAAATGATAAGACAGTCAGTTATGTCACCGTCTCTGACGATATTAAACATGATTCGTCTCATGCCCTAATGGCTATAAATTTAATTATCGATAACTTAAAACAAAAACATATTGCGCAAGATCTTGATGAAATCATAACCATTTCCGATGGAGCTGCCAGTCATTTTAAAAATAGATATCAATTCTATGAGCTTCAAAACTCAAAAGTAAACAGAAAATGGCTTTTTTCTGCAACAGGTCATGGTAAAGGCGCTTGTGACGGTATTGGTGGTTTAGTTAAACATTATGCTACCACGCATAATCTGTCCAAGAAAAGTGCAGATTTCATTAGAAACGCTGAAAATTTCGCCACTCACGTATCAAAATATACTCCGTCGATTAACATTCTTGTTATCCGCAAGGATGAGTTAGAAGTTTTTCGACAGACAAAAAAAATGGAATGGTTAGGAAATACAAAAGAAATTGAATGTATTCAAAAGATTCACTGTTGGAAAAGTAAACGAAACCAAATCTACACTGTTAAAACTTCGAGACATGAGTGGCAAGAAGTAAATTGAAAGGTTTTATTCAAATTCGGATTTTTTTATTCACATTAGTTCTCAATTCATTAGTGTTCTTTCTCAATTGTATCGCATATTATTTGTTCATTGAAAATGACCAAATATTATATTTTAGTATTTAAAAAACTCACCTTTTCAAAATTCAAATTCAAAATTCAAAATTAAAAATTCAAAGTAAATATATTTATTTAAAGTTTCAGCATTTTTTTTAAACTTTAAATCGTCATAACTTTAGTTCTAATTGATCAAAATATTCGATCCGGGGTCTATTTTAAAGATTATTGTTGATATTTCCGATATATTAATAAATAAAAGCATAAAAATAGTTGTAAGAACACGTAAAGTTGGAAAAATAGTACAATGCGCCATGGTATCAATGTTTTAAAATCGAAAATATAAAAAAAAACGTTTAAAAATCTGTTAAAAAAAAATAAGACAAAATCGCATATTCTCACCTACCCTAAAAGTTAGTATTTTTTATGTATAAAATCATATAAAAATTTCAAAAAAAAAAAATATAGTTTTTGAGAAAATCGTGTTTGAAAAAAATCGCTTTTTTTGGTTTTTCGTAAATAACTCAGTAAGATCAAATTGTATTACAAAAATCGAGATCGCATTTAAAACTAGACAAAATTCCGCACAGTTTCGTTAAAAGAACGCTCAAAAAGATTGAAAATTGACAGAGCTATAGTCATTTAAAAGTAGAGGTTCATTTTCAATTTTTGAATTTTTGTTTTTACATCCAACACTAGAATTGCTGTAGTAAAAAAAAAAATTTTTTGAGCGTTTTACGAGATAAATTTTATCTTTATATACATAATAGAAGGTATTTTCATTACTTAGAAGAAAAAAAAAATTCGATCAATGACGGCCTGCATGAATCTGAATGGAATCAGCCAAATAAATAATAATGAAATTTGTAAAAATAATATAATGATAAAAAATGATTATTTTTAGCAATTATTTATATACACGGTGGGCCATTTTAATCTATGCACCTGAAAAACTCAGTAAGTTCGCATCCTCTCAAAAAATGACCTTTATAAAAGTTGTAGGATACAAAGGGGGTCAAACAATAGTGACCTTGAATTTGACCTTCAAGCTGACCTTCAAGGTCAAATCAAGGTCAACTTGAGTTTTTTAAATGGAAACCCCTATTTTTTACAACGGAATCGGAAAGGGCGGGAAATTTTACCTCCGAATATGCTCTCAGGTCATCTGACCTCGATGACCTCAAAGGTGAGATTAAGAGTTAGAATAATTATTATAACTTGATATTTTTCAAATAAATATTATTGTAACATGTCTTACAATAATATAAAAAAGAAATTTTTTTATTATAATTATTCTGAATTTAAAATTTAATACCTGATTGAATTCTATGTTTTTTAATATTATTATTATTAAAAATTTTCCAATCATTTCTTATATTTGAATATTAATTATTATTATTTTTTTTTATAACATTTAGTATTTTCAATTCATATACTCGAAATTAATATATTTCTTTTTTTTTCAATATTAGTTTTATTCAAAGTATATATTTTACAATAAATTTTAATATCATTATGATAATCATAATATTATTAATTAATATATTTCATAAATAAAACGACAAAATTAAATAATATAATTTTTCCTTATTTAATATTATTTATTAATTAAAAAAATCAATATAATATAATACATAATGATATGAATTTTATTAATATTTTTTTGTTTCATAAAATAATTTTTTATTCATTCTTTAAACATTTTATTATATTTAAATTCAATTAAAAATGTTTAAGTTATAATAGGTTTTTATTTGATTTATTTAACGTTTAATGCCTGTATCATAATTATAATAATATTAATACAATTAATTACTAATCCATGTACGTCATAAATAAAATTATAAAGTGAGTATTTTATTAAATTTTATTTGTTTTTTTTAAATATATGTTAATGCAATCAAGTCTTTTTGATGAATGAAATATATTTTAAATTACTGTTTTAATATATTTGAACAATTTTTTCTTATTATAAAAAATATATTTATTATTTTTATTGATTTATTACTTAAATATATATTATATTATATTTCATAATATAAAAAAATTATATTAGCAATACGTAATAAATATTTATAATATATTGTATTATGAGTTGTGATATAATATTCCATTATTGAGTCACGTATTTCTAACTTATATTGAATAATTTTATTTGTCATATATTTATAATAATATGTTACGTTGTTCCAATTTTCAAAATGAAGTTTTTCATTTTCGATTCCGATATAGTTATTAATTGCATTATTTAATCTAGATAAATCTGTATTTTCATTCAAATTTTCCATATATTCTTCGTACTGCTCTTGAAACCGTTCAAATTCGTTTATTTGATTATTTAAATCATCTAATTCTTATTGATGTTGTAAGTTTTCTACAACAATGTATTCATTTGAAACTGGATCCCATTCCATTTTAGAATGATTCAATTATTATTAGTATTAATTAAATTATATTTTAAATAACTTTGTTATTATTTTTTTTTTATAAAATATTTGAAGTTTGTTTTTATTTTCTTTTTTATTATTTTAAATTAATTTTTTTATATAGAAAATTTAAAGTATGTTTTTATTTTTTGTTTTATTACGTTATATCTGAAAAAAACAATTGTTTTATTAGTATGTAAGAAATATAAATATATTTTTAATCTTAAAAAAATTTAAGTTTTTTTTTTGTTATTTCTCTAGTACTTCTTTCCATACTATATTGGTTAATTCATTTTTATTTTCTAATTCATTTTGAATATGTATTTTAGAAGGATTTTTACTTCTTGAAAGAGCAACATAATTGTCCATGTGAAAATAAAGGTTTTTTTATGAATATTCCTACGTTTTGAAAACTTTGACCTTGTGATTTATTTATAGTTACAACAAAAGCTAATATAATAGGGAATTGTTTTTTATATAAATAAATGGTAAAGACGATGATTCATTTGTGCTTAATGTAATACGCGGTATAAAAACTTTATTTCCTTTATTTTCGCCTGTAATTACTTCAGCTTCTATATTGTATTTAAATAATCTTGTTACCTTTAATCGTGTTCCATTGCATAATCCATCTTTTATACTTAAATTTCTAGTTAGCATTATTATGGCATTTATTTTTAAATTAAGTTCATGTGGAGGTAATCCTTCTCTTATATTATTTAACATTTCTATTGGATAATTTAAATGAATATTATCATCTGCTTGATCAACACCCTTATATGTTGCATAATCAATACTATAATATGTCATTGTTTCATTATTAATTAAATTCAATAATTTATTATTTAAAATATTCACATCTTTATTATGCGTACTTAAAATAACATTTTTCGAAAAACAATAATTATTGTTAATGTTTTGATAAATTTTATTGCAAACATTATTAGTTTTCCATTTTTCTGGTATAATAAATGTATCAACTTTTCCTTCTCCGATATCTAATAAAAATTATGAAAAATTTTCATCATTAGATCTTATATTTTTTAAATTTAAAAATATGAAACATGGGCCATAGGGTTGAAGATTTTATAGTTTGTTCTATAATTGTATTTTTATTTCCATGTTTTAATACAGGTAAAATTTGACGAAAATCTCCACCTAAAATAATAATTTTTCCTTCAAAAATTTTATTATCATGACAGACATCTTTTAATGTTTTGTCAACTATTTCTAAAGCTTTTTTAGAAATCATTGATGCTTCGTCCCATATAATTACATTTGCTTCTCTTAATTTTTTCTTATCTGAATCAAATTTTAAAAATGCACTTTCAATATTGTTTAAGTCTAACGGTAATCTAAAAGTTCGGTGACTGGTTAAACCTTTTGGTAGTAAAATTGAAGCAA
The DNA here is from genome assembly GCA_017163975.1 of Anastatus disparis. Taxonomy (NCBI): domain Eukaryota; kingdom Metazoa; phylum Arthropoda; class Insecta; order Hymenoptera; family Eupelmidae; genus Anastatus; species Anastatus disparis. The sequence goes on along the minus strand of JAFFSR010000267.1, from coordinate 3,025,572 downwards.
TACCTGTCCAAGCCATTGATAAGAATTTTTTTTTATTGTTATAAAATAATATATTAATGTTTTATATAAAAATGTTTTTCCAGAACCTTCTAGTCCATCTATGAAAAAAATTTTATGATTATTATTTATTATTTGTTCAAAAATATGTTTTTGATCGTTATTCAATTATTTATACATTTTATCAAATTTTTTTTTACTAAAAATTATAATTTCATCATTAATGTCTTCGTTTTCCTCAATATAGTTTTCATTTAGTTCAGGTGAACCAAAATTTTCACATGACATTTGTTCTGAATTTAATATTTGATTAATATGGGATAAAGCTTTGTTTTCTTTATTTTTTTTAAAATCTTCAATAAAAAATTGTTTATATTTTTCCCAAATAATGTTACCTTGAATATTTTCATATAACAAAAAACATGCAAAAAATTTACGTAATTGTACTGGTAACATAACATGGCATGCTTCTTCAAAAATATAATAAATTTGTTTTTCGTGTTCTATTAAATTCATTGCAAGAGCAGTTTCTTTATAAGTATTATAAGTGTAACGGTTATTTTGCCCGTTACAAAAAAGAAATAGCTATTAATTTAATATCAAATTATGCTAAGTCTAGAAATCTTATTATACATAGAGTTGCCGACAACTCATAAGAAAATAATCATATACATATTACGTGGAAAACTCTATGGTGCTAGTTAGTCAAACGTATATTGACTAGCGACAAGACTTCATACTATATACTCGTCGCTGAGCGTCTCTCTCTCTCTCTCTCTCTTACCTGATCGAGAGACGCGATGCCGGTAGCACAGCTTTCCTTATTTTACACAAAAATAAATATATATTATATGATATTAAAAATAAGGACCGCGGAGGCGTCGGGGTAAGCAAATTGATACAGGTCTTTAAACTTAATATAAATTTATTAAATATGTAAAGGAAGAAATACAATAAAATGAATTTAGATAATAAATAAGAATAAGAGTTACTAATGATAATTCTAAGGGGGGACACGACGCGAACTAAATTATCCTAAGATATTACAATGAACGCGCGTACTCTCTACGCTAAGATTTCCTCGAGGGAAGAAATCTTAGCCAAGTAGATAAAATATGACAAACTTACGAATACGCATAGAAGCTTCTATGATAACCAAAATACATACGCTGAGATATATCGCCGTTGGCCAACGAAAGAAATGGTACGCCGCGACCTGGTCGCTGAGGCTCGTAGAGAACAGCCAAGACCAGCACGTACAACCAGGAGGTGATGACGATCTTCTAGCAACGATCTTCCTTTATCCTTTTCTCCAAAACTATATGCGGCACTACACCAACGCGTTTATTAAGTTAAGACTTAAATAAGAGCCGAAAGCTATGGCGATGATGCGTGCTTGTAGGCCGCTAAAACAATGTCTCCCGCACAAGGCAGCAATATATATAAGCCGACGTGTGCGCTTATGAACAGCCGGAAATGTTCTGTCTTGCCTCGTGGCTTTCTTGCTCCTCGTGCGCGCGCTGCTCATCGAGTTACGTGCTTCTTGACGTAACTTATACGAGGTATATGACTGAGCACGTGTCATTAGATTTTACCTAAGCGCGCAAGATTCGAACACGGTAGAATACCGTGACATAAGTTACATTTTCATAAGTTCGTAAATCTTTAAAATTTTAGATAAGTATATTTTTTTATTATATTATAATTAGTTTATATTAAGTTTATTTTTTAATATTATATTTTAAAATAATATATAATTAAAATTTAAAATACATACAATTTAATATTTCTTTATAAATTAATTAATTATGATTTATTTTATTTTAGATTGATTTAAATATATATTAAAAATAATAAAATAGGTAAGAAAATCATAATAACTAGAGTTATAATTTTAAAATAAATATATTAAAAATATATTATAAATTTATATAAAATCGTTTTTTAAAGAATTAAATTTAATTAAATAAAAGATAAAATTTTACATTAACAATATAATTTTCATTTTTACTTTTTTATAACTAAATGAATTAAAAATTATTATAATTTTTATTTTTTTAATTAATAAAAAACTTACAATAACATTTTTACTTTTGACATTTAAAGAAATGTGAAAAAATTTTTTAAATTTATATTATTTTAAAAGTGGTTATGTAGGGCTACTGGCGAAGGGTACCACTTTTATTGTTTAATTTTTCTTTATAAACAATAAAAAAAAAACCCAACGCGCCATTGACAATACCTCGTTAAACTGATTAAAAAAATAAAAACTTTTACTTAAAACTTTCACAAGATAAACTCAAGACAACAAGAAAACAAATTTAAGCTAACCTGAAAGAAGAATCTTTTAGATGTAGGAAATTTTTTAATAAGTTTTTCTGACCAAGACAATCAAGACAAAGTAAAATGTGCTTTACTTTTAGGCAAATACAGCTTGGACCCAAAAAAAAGTAAGTTTAAATGTTGAAAGTAGAAGTTTTTTATTTTTTTTTGTCGCAGTATGGGTGGTGTGGAAAGTTGTCTAACGAACGTAGTTATCATTTGATAGTTAAAAAATAATTATATCAATAATCTATAATATTATTAACTATGTATTAAATATATATTCCATTATATAGCCTTAAGCAAGTATTTCATAAATATAATATTAAAAAAATTTTTCTTAATAGTTTATATTTCAAATAAATAATTGACGTTTAAAAATAAAATAAAGAATCAATATATTTAAGATAATTAAATACCAATATTTTTCATAACCAAATTTGGTCTCTAAAGTATTGGAGTCATCAAACAAGAAGGTTTTTTAAAAAAATATTGGTAAAATTTAAATATTTAATTAATGATATAAAAATAAACACTAAATGATTATGAATAGTGTATTAGGGACATGAGGGGTAGCAAGAGGGGTGACTTGGGTAGTGAGGGGGTGATTTGTGGACTGAGGGGTAGACTTGGGTAAGAGAGGGGTGACTGGGGTAGAGGGGGAAATCTTTTTTTTTTTTTTTAAAAGACATTTCAAGAGACATTTTCACGTTATTTTGAGGGGTGACTTTTGATTTTTTTGGGGGAGAAAAAAAAATGAGGAGTGATGGGGTACTAATGGAAAGAGTGATAGTAGTGGTATAGAGAATGAGTAACAAATACATTGATAAAATAAGGTAAATTTAGCTAAATTATCTGAGGGGGGGGGTGAGTGACGTACGAGGGGTAGAAAGAGGGGTGACTTGGGCAGTAGAGGGGTGACTTGGGTAGTAGAGGGGTGACTTGGGTAGTAGAGGGGTGTCTTTTTTTTCTCAAAAAAGATCATTTCTAGACAGATTTTTACGTTATTTTGAGGGGTGGATTGTGATGTTTTAAGCATACAAAAGAGGGGGAGGAAAAATGAGGGGTAGATCAGGAGGTTTTTTTTTTTTATATAACTATATAATATAGGGAGATATATATATATATGGGACATTTTACACCAACTGGAAGAGCAAAAAAATGAAAATCGCTAAAACTCTGAGAATGTATTCTGTCTGTTACTCAAAATGTGTAATACAATATTCAAGGATTTAGATTTGAAGGATCAAGAGCCATAGATCCTTGAAATTTGGAAATTTTCAAAATTTTTGGAAAAGTACCAACTTTATGATTTTTTGTCTGAAAATCTTGATGTTTTAGAGAGAAATTTATGAGAATTCTTCTTGTTCTAGATAAAGAGGAGAGTTAGCATTATTTTTTACAGAGCTAAATTTTGAAGTTTTCTATTGGTTCTTACATGTATTACATGGTAATTGAAATTACTCATTGTCTGCTACTTCAGAAATTGCTTTTCGAGGGCTTATTTCCTTCTATTTTTTATCAACTTAAAAATAAATTTTTGACTGTGTAGGAAAGAGCCACCAATAAGGAGTTATAATAGTTTAAAATATATATTTTCATGTCTAATTTATTTTCAATATAAAAAGTAATCATACACGATAATATATATTTTAAACGGTTTTAACTCCTTATTGATGGCTCTGACTTACATGATCAAAAATTCATTTTAAAGTTCACGTGAAATAGAGGAAAATAAGCCCGCGAAAAGAAATTTCTGAAGTGGGGAGCAATGAATAATTTCAATTACCATGTAATACATATAAGAAGCAATAGAAAACTTCAAAATTCAGGTCTGTAAAGAATCACGCTAACTCTGCTTTTCATTAACAACAAGAAGTATTCTCATGAATTTCTCTCTAAAATATTAGGTTTTCCAGGAAAAAAAATGATTAAGTTGGGACTTTTCCAAAAATTTTGAAAAATTTCCAAATTTCAAGAATCTATGGCTCTTGATCCTCCCAATCTAAATCCTTGAAATTTTTTTTACACATTTTGAAAAACAGGCAGGATATATTCCCAGAGTTTCAGAGATTTTTATTTTTCTGCTCTTCCAGTTGGTTTGAAATGTTCCATATATATATATATATATATATATATATATATATATATATATTTATTCATTAAAAAAAGTTTGTTGTAAAAGAACTAAAATCAAAATTATTTTAAATTATTTTTAATAATTATATTCTTCAATTTATTTACAGTTATTCATGGTTATTTGCAGTATCTACATTTAAATAATGTATAAATGATAATAAACAACCTACACAGCATGAAATATTTATTGAAGCTTCCTGGAACATTGGCAGCGAAGATTTGAAATATTTTAGGAATCTTCCACGGAATTTTCCTGTAATTTTCGTATGTCCTTGATTCTTCCTACATTGGAATATTCCATGGAATATTGCTGGAAGATTCTAAGAATATTTCATTGGAAGATCTAGGACATCTCAGATCTTTTATTGAAATATTTCAGGAATCTTGCAGGAATATTTCATGAAATATTTCTTAAATAATAATTTTTAATATTTATTAAAAATTATTATCTAAAGAATTTTTCATAAAATATTCCGTGAAATATTTCTGTAATATTCGTATGTCCTTGATTCTTCCTACATTGGAATAATCCATGGAATACTCTTGAGAGATTTCAAGAATATAAAAATGGAAGGTTTGGGTAATCTCTCATCTTTCATGAAATGTTCCTGGAAGATTTTTGGAAAATTTGAAACGCTGTGAGGGGATGGTATATATATTATATAATAACACATTACACTTATACATCAATACATATACGCATACATAAACATTTAGTTATAGAATCGCATTTAAATATTCGCTTCGACTGTGCACATCAAAGTGCTGATACCCTTTCGCTTTTATAGTATGTGAGGTATCTTTCAACCGCTTGGGGATAAAACTCCCATTTAACAAACATGCCCTTATCGGCTCCACTAGAAACCTCCCGTAACGTTCCGCGAGATCTTCCAACGAAAACTTCATGGAATCATTCTAGAATCTTTCAAGCAATATTCCACTGGAAGATTACTGTAATTTTTGCGTAAAATATTTCGTGGAATATTTACGGAAGATTTATGTAATATTTCGCTGTACGATTTAAAAGTTTTTAGGAATCTTCCAGTGAAATGTTTCTGGAGTCTTTCTGAAATATTTAATTAAATATTCCACTGGAAGATTACTCAAATCTTTTTGTGGAATATTTCGTTGACTATTTATGGAAGATTTATGTTATATTCCACTGTACGATTTGGAAGTTTTTTGGAATCATTCAGTGAAATGTTTATGGAATCTTTCTGAAATCTTTCATAAAATATTCCACTGGAAGGTTAGTTAAATATTTCTGTGGAACATTTCGTGGAATATTTCTGGAAGATTTATGTAATATTCCGCTGCACGATTCTAATGTTTATCGGAATCTTCCTGAAATCTTTCATGGAATATTTCATCGGAAGATTACTTTAATCTTACTGTGAAATGTTTCGTGGCATATTTATAGAAGATTCATCTAATATTTCGCTGTACGATTTTAAAGTTTTTTGAAATCTTCCAGTGAAATGTTTATGGAATCTTTCTGAAATCTTTCATGAAATATTCCACTGGAAGAGTACTTGAATCTTTCTGTGGAATATTTAGTTGACTAGTTCTGAGAGATTTATGTAACTATCCGCTGTACGATTTTAAAGTTTATCGGAATCTTCCAGCGAAATGTTTATGGAATCTTTCTGGAATCTACCATGAAATATTTTACTGGAATATTCATAAACATTACATGGAATATTTTATGAAATATTTCAGAAATCTTTCATGAATATTACATGGAATATCTCGAAAAAGTTTTCGAACATTCCTTTGGAATATTCCTGAAATATTCCTGGAAGCTTTCAATGGAAGATTCCAGTGGAATATTTTGAAATATTCCGTGAAGACTTTCAATAATCTGCATGAAAGGTTCCATTGAAATATTCTAGTGGAATAATTCGAAATATTACAGTAAAATCTTCCATGCTATGTGAGAACCATTATTTATTTCTAGCCTAACGCTTTTTTATTGTTATTTACAGTTTTCAATATTTTCTTATAATCTTTTGTTTGTTCGCAGCATTATTCTACTTTTACAAAATAATTTTCATACAAGGTGATAAAATATTTTACTATAAGATAATATATATATATATATATGTTTCATTTCACAAAAAAATTTCAACATCAAAACTAATTCTCTAATGTAAAGAATAAAAAATTAAATTAGTATAATTTTGAAATTTTGATATGGGAATACTTTTTATAAATAACTTTTTAATAATTTTGAATAATGTAAAATTTTTAAAATAACTTGTGGTATTGAATGCTAATTAAATTTAGTTTTGACATGAAGTTAATTATTTAGGTTGGAAATGTATTCAATAAAATAATATAACTATTTATAAGTTATCGCTTAATTTTTTAAACTTTTTATTCATAGTTGACAATTATATTGAATATATGATTCTCATTTTAACCCTTTCAGAACGGAATTATTATTTCATCATGAAAAGTTCTGATAACCATTTAGCGATGATAAGTGTTCATTTATTAAGCAATTTTTGCGATAAAAAATTTTTTTTTTTTTTTCTTTTTAAGTTTTCTCAGTTTCTATTAAAAATATAATAACTTAGGCCCTCAGTTTGAGATCAGAAATAGTCCACTTCAATCTAATACACATATTTTTTTTACAAAATTTAAAGCCACTTTTGCACAATTTCAAAAAAACCAAAAAATGTTAATGTACATTGTAATGTACATTGGTTCTGAAAGGGTTAATAGTTTTTATATGATATTATGTGAATTTTATAAATATAAATTATTTAAGAAGATGTAAAATGGACAGCACACTTCCACCCATAAATATTGATTATATTTCCATTGTATTTTAAAATTTTGAATAAATAGATGCATTAACATGCAGTATGTATCACGAAGATTATTCAGATAAATTTTTACATAAATCTTCAAAATTCATTAGTTATTGAGAAGTTTGGGTTTCAATATTATTTACTAAAATTTTTCCATTTGGAATCAGAAATTTAAATATCTTGAAAACTAATGATTGGAATAATTTAAAAATTCAAATAAATAATCATCACGAGACATACTACAAGTTAATACATTCCTTTTATGGAAATTCAGCAATAGAATGGAAAGACAGTTATATTTTTAATTTTTTTATAGTAAAATATAATCAAACTTCGACAACAAATTTAACATAATGAAATAATTGGACTTTCAATGATTTGTATCATATTTAATACAAATTATAGAGTGATATTACAGAATATGATTTTTTTCCGCATTCATAATAAATGTTTTGCAAATAATAAGTAAATTTTCTTTTGAAATGTTTACTTTTTTAGGGGGAATTCTACTTCTATCTAGATAGTTCATACATATAAATGCATAATTATAGACATAATCAGAAACATTTATTCATATTTTATATATTGTCCTATCTTTAATAATGACTATTAAAAAAATTTAATATCTAATAAATAATTTTTTAAAATTGTATTTCATAAAATTTATGTCTAAACGATATTAAAAAAAATATTTTTATATCATGTAATTATAATTTTTCAAATGAGGTAATTTTGATTAAATGATATTTTTTAAAAATTAATGTTTCTGTTATTAAAAATATTATTGCTTCAATAAAATGAATTGCTAACAATTTTTATATAAATTACAATTCATTTAAATATAAACACGTGTACAAATGAAAATGTAATTAAGGTTAAATGTATGTTATTTATAAAAAATTGTTAACAAGTAACTTTTTAAATAATATATTTTCATGAAAACTAATTTAAATACCTCATTCTCTGAATGATAACTGAATACAATTTTCATTTAATAAATTTAGCTATACAATTATAAATATATAATATTTATATAACTGTTCATCAAATAAAATTATTATTTTTTTAATACATATATATTAAAAAAATAATTACTACAATAGATTGTAGTTAAATAAAAATGTTTATTTTAATAATTATAGCGTTGAAATTTATTTTGATGAAAATGTTATTTGATTGACATATAAAGTATTATTTTAACTATTTTTGAAAAGTTACTTGTCATCAATAAAAAAATATTTAATCTTCCAAATTAATAATCTATTAATATCAAGAATTTTCTAAAAATTATAATATTTATGATATGCAAACCTTACTTGTGATACATACACTTTGTAATGTTTGTATCTCATTAAATTATTGGTCCCTAAAATTCAAGCTATAGTACTAATTGAAATTATATCGTCACTCTTTTTTTAAGTACCTTAATACATAAATTAGATATACTTGATTTAGAACCTATTTTAACAATACTTTCTTTTCTCCGTGCAGTTGTTAGTTCTAGTAAACGTCAAATACTGTTTTCGATTATTTCATGGTTCGTGATTGAAACACGTGATTAAAAAGAAAAAATTCCTATTATATTTTTTCATTGATTTAAATGCAATTTAGTAGAACAAATTCTTAATTCATCATGATATAATTTGTATTTAAACAATTTTTATGCACATTGTAACTTTAATTAATCATTTTTATAAAAATAGAAAAATTTAATTTAGTACAAAACTACAATCTTACAATTCATAAGTTGCGTCGATTCTTTTTTATTTTAAAATTGGCTAATTTATACATAATAATATAATATATGAAAATTCAACCGAGCGACGTTTGGAGCGAGGTATTTTTTGCTAGTTTTATATTAAGTAATTTATTCAAATATTGAAAATTTACATGGCCTAATGCTGTATGCCATTTTTCTTCATCTGTTAATTTTGCCATATCCGGATAAACATTTTCATTATATTTATCCATAAAACTTATCATCAAATATAAATTATTTATTTTCTCCGCTACAACTACAAATTCTCTTTTTTTATTTTAAATTTTTGCCTTTTGATGTGTAGATACTATTGTGTTATTTACAGTTATTTCAGAAAAACTTAACAAATTTCTACTTAATTCTTTTACAAAATAAACATTCGTTAAATCAACTTTCTTTTCATTATAATGAGTTTCAAAATACGTTATAATGTTACCTATTTTAGTAGCTTACATTAACTGGTTCTTTTGATACAATCAATTTTTTTAAATAATTGTCGTCGTTTACAATATGGTCAGTGCAACGACTACTTAAAAGCCAGTTCATTTCATTTTTATTTTTACAGTCAGAATTTTCTATTTTTGTTGCCTTATTATTATTTACCATTATTAACCATGTTTCTGTATTACCGTTGTCGTTACGTTAATTAGAAGATTCTTCTCTTTGCTGACTTGTTCTCTTGTGTTCCAAACCTTGTGAATGCCCTCTTGAATTAAATCTTGAAAATCCTCGTTAAAATTCTCGTTGACCATAACCTTTGTTGCAGTAGATTCCTCTACCTTGATTGGTATGCATTTCTCTGCCTTAATTGAATTGTGGTGCTCGCCAACAATCTTTCTTGTTATGGTATTCTTTCCCACAGTTAAAACATTGTTCTTTTGTTTTTATGCTGAAAGTGCTGATATTTCTTTTACTTTCCTTTTCAGATTTTGTCATACTTTTCTCTTGTATTTCGGACTTCACATATTCTACTGTTCTTTGCTCTTCTGATATAACATCGAAAAAGTCACCAATAAAGCTGTAACTGGGTGGCAGTGCTTTTGTTATGTATTTAATCTTTTCTTGTTTATTTAAAGTTTCACCAGGTGCTTTAAACTATACTAACATTACAGGCTTAACTTAGATTATTTAGCATTACAGGCTTGTTCAAAATCCACAAAAAAATCTTCATCTTTATTATAATTCTTCTGGCTCCATGGGTTGAAAGAAAGCACGGGGAGGTAAACTATTACCTCACCCAGTTTCTCAGTGACCACGGGTATTTCTGCTCCTATCTCAGTAAAATGGGAAAGGCTTAGAACCCGGGCTGCATCTTCTGTTTTGCTGATCGCGACGATGCGTATCATACGTTTTTCGTCTGCCATTGGTGGAATGAAGAAAGACGCCAGGTCGAGGAAATAGTCGGACGACTAGTGCCAGAGACAATTATAAGCAAAATGATCTCAGTTGAAGAAAAATGGGATGCTATGACACTTTTTGTCGAAAGCGTCCTCAGACAGAAGAAAACGTATTTAGATAGGGAAATTGATCGAAGTACGAATGATACCACGGGAGCCATGCTGACGTTTCTGCATAACCAAGAAACATTAGCCGGTCCCATAGATTCAGGGTACGAGGGTGACGACGAGGATTCCTTTTAAATAAGAAAATCAAATCGTGCACCATATAAATGTGTGAAAATGCGTAAAAACCAGATTTTGCTGATGTGTGACTGTCACGGGAGGTTAGTGTGCCAGCCGGTTCGCTCCCTCCACATACGTAAATATAGCGCGCGCGTCCGAGAGTGGGTATGAGTCAGATGCGATAGATAGGCTAGCCCCACGTGGGGCATAAGACCATTTCTAGTCCACGAGAAATAAGACTGACTTAAAAAGGACTGATTTTGCTCCCCTCTACAGAGCCAGTCCTATAGGTAGATGTTGCCTTCCTGATTATGCGATTGACGGAAGTATGGATTTTTTTGATGGGAAACAAAGCCGACCCTCCTGGAGCGTCCCTTTGCACTCCCAAGGAATGTATGTCGCGGGAGAGAGTCACCGGACTTTACTCCAAACTTGAGTTTTTCTTCACGCGCGTGACTATGCGTGCATGTGAGAATGAAACGCGTTAGATTTATTTTTTATATACCTTGTAGGTTAAGGAAACGAATCTAGTCAAATACCAAAGAAACCAGGAGAAGAGATCTAAAACGATCAAAGACCGGCGCCACCTTGAAGTAATGTGATAAACAGATCCCGGGGTGGGGAAACGCCCTAAGTGGTCAAGTTAGAGTATCCCTTCCTCAACAAATGACTTGTCATTCGTGGGTAAGGGGAATGCGATTTTTAGAGGGTCGCTAGACGTGAACTAGTAATTCCTCACAAACCGTGGTTTTTCTTCCGCCTGTATCTTTTTCCAGGCCCAAGAAACTCCAGGCAGTCTGTTTGTAGATTTTTATCATCATACTAACTCAAATCAATGGCAAAAAAAATTATAATTCTTTAATTTATATCTTCTAATTTACTTCTAAATATTCTCTGTAGAGCTGTAGATTTTGTAGAACACATGCTGTCTAGCTTTTTCATCATTTCAAATCTCGTTTTACATTCTCGAATGTACTCTAACTGTTTATCTGATACTGAGCTTATCAGTATACTGCCGTGTTAAGTAAAAACTTACATAAGTGACATTTCGATGAAAAATAAATTTTTTCTATCAATAGATCCGATAAAAAAATAGCCTATTAAATGAATAAAAAAAAGTTGTTTCAAATTTTTCGCTGAAAAATGAGGAAATAAAGATTACTTAAATATTGAAAAATTAAAAATTAGATCGAACAAAATTGATATTATTTCACTTTATCACTTTTATTTATTTTACACTTATGTAAGTTTTTACTCAACACTGCAGTATATATCTTTTGCCTTTGAATCTGCTTACTTCCAAGCATCTTGATTATTTGCTGCACTTAGTTCTCTTGTTGCTTGCTCTTTACATTCCTTATATTCTCATATATTTAATAATCTGAATTCCTAGCTAGAATAATTCCATTCATTGAAAATGGAAATATAAATATCATCAATTTTCACTTGTTTAGCCATGTATTTCTCTTCTTCAAATTTTATATTTTTATCAATTTCTCTTACTGCACTTAACACTTTTTTCAATTCTTTGAGGAAAACTTTTCTTGAACCATTTCTTTCTTCTTTATTGAGCACTATATTTTCAGCTTATATTTGTTTCATTGAATTTTATTCAATTTTCTTTTAAATTATCTTATTATATTTACTCTTTAAACTTTTCTTATTAAATTCACTTTTTAAACTTTTCTTATTGAATTCTTTTTTTTAAATTTTCTTAGTAAATTCACCTTTTGAATTCTCTTGTTGGATTCAATTTTTCAATCTTTTTATTGAATTTATCTTTTCAATTTTCTAATTTGATTTATTTTTCACGACGCTTGCCAAGCCTTATTTTCCTTATTTTTTCCTTTTATCTTATTATTTACTTGCTTCTCTTTCTTCTTATCTAACATGTGCTCTGTCTTAACCTCAAAAGAATTCTTTTAAACCTTACTTTTGGCAATTAAATGACGTTAATTTTCATCTGTTTACATCCAACGTATTTTTAGCTTTATTTTGTTCTTTTTTTCTTTTGATTAATAATAATTTTTCCTTTTCTCTTTCGTATATATTTTTCACTTTTCTTTTGCCTTTAAATTATTTTATAGCACTGCAAGACATAAATTCGCACTTTTGCCACGCTTTCCCAGGGCGAAAATAGCCTATTTTTTAACAGTGAAAAAAAAGACTGTAAAAAGTTTTTAACTTTTTTATATGATTCAATAAAGAAAGACTAATTTTAGATGTGCCTTAACACTTAATCAACAAGGAACGTCAGTATAATAAGCAATAATTCGATATCTTAATTATTTTATAAAGTTTTCATTGATAATTATAAGGTGCAGATTATTGCAACTCATTTATATTAACAATTTCACAATTAAATAACAATTATAAGCAAGTAAAATACGAGTAAAACTAAAATTGATAGTAGCGTAACATGCAAAGCGAAGAGGTATAGTCATTTCGGCATTGTATTATAAAATACTACGAGGAACCCCCTATTACTACACACGTCTGCTATTGCTATACTATACATAAGTTACCTCCTCACCGCTCCTACGACGCTAATACATACTTGAAACAAAATTTAAATTTATGACTTCATAAAAGATGATTTCAACAAACAATTTCATATAATATCAATTATATTGGTTAAAGTTAATTGTTATTACACATTTTAAGTATATTTTTAAAATTATAATTTTTTAAAATCTTTTTCGATCTATTATTCACGGAGTGTTTAGTTTTGGCTCATATATAGTTTTCTTGTATTTTAATATACTATTTTTTTAATTCTATGATCGGCCACATTTTTCGTTTTACTAACCACGTTTTTTTATTTTATCAGCCACGTTTTTTGTTTTTTCAACCACGCTCTGCTACCATGTTGGGAATAGAGGTTTTATGTTCCGGGATCGAAAAGAGAACTTTTTCATTAATATTAAATTAGTTGATATGTATTATACATTATCTTAAGTAAAGTAATAATTAGTCTATCTTATTTTAAATGACTTGGCTTTACTTTATATATAAGATTGTAAAAAGCTTGTCTTTCTTGCTACATGGCGCTTGTTGAACTCTGTTCTACAGACTAAGTTCTCTCAGCTAGAGCCTCTCTTTCTCAGCTGAGTTGCTGTGTGTATGGTAGAGTTCGCATTCACCGACAGATGGCGATACGCATACAAATGAAAGACGCAATATTTACATATTACAACAATAATCAAATATATGATTTCTTTCTTTTTATATATAATTGATGAAGTATATAAAAGATAATCACTCTCCTCAATTTAACTTATGAATGAAAAATACACAATTTTTCTTTAATTTTCTATTGTATGAAGCGCCATATAGAAAATCATAGCCAATGCACTAAAGTAAAAAATGTAACAATTTTTTCACAGATCTTTTTTGTTTGATATGCAAAGTCAGTATCAATGTAAACAAAAAAAAATAATGCGTTCACTCATAAGATGTAATAAGAATATAAATTTTATTCAAATAAATTTATATAATCTGTAGCTTTGATAATACACACTCAATTCTTTTCTGAAATAGATTTTACTGCAACCATATTGTAAAGTAAATAACAAAAAACTTTTGGCTATAACTGACACAATTTGAAAAATATAGTATGATTAATTTTAGCACTTATACGCAAATTGAACTGATGCACTGAATAAAGATTTATACTGTTTATTCAGTAGCTCCCATAAATTCATAACTAAAAAATCTTTCAATTCAACTATTTTTTCTATAAACGAATTTTATCATACACTGCATTCATCCAAACACAAATTTTCTGAAATGAAAATTATCATTCAAACAAATAAATTGCATATTTTGTAAAAGAATGTTAATTAACCTAAAAATATTTTGTATCTATTATGTGCACATAGCAATATAAAATAAAAAATGTTATTTGCACTAAAATACAGTATGATATATATTGTTTTTTTTTTAAATGAATAATATAAAGCAGCAACACTTTCAACTAAGCAGCCACAAATCACAAATTATTATATAGAACAAATAATTTTGCATTTTTACTTTCGGGCATTTTATATACAAAGGGTACCCCCCGTTAAGATAATCAATTTTGTCCTGTCCCTGACATCTTTGTTTAAGCTTGTAACTTTGTTTAAGATAAAAAAAATAGTTTTTGTCATATTTGCAGACCACGACCCCCCCCCTCCCCCTGTCAACAGCATGAAAAAAATGACTTTTTCACTATTAATTTTTTTTCTCCGCATCAAGTTAGTAAAAAAACCCTAAGAAAATCGTGCTTATAGCTTAAATGGTTACAAATCATGTAGAATTTTTTCATAAAGATTTGATGATGCTATATAACCTAAAAGGATGAAAAAAAAATTCAAACCTTTCCTATTTTCACGGGAAATGCGGTTCAGGGCCAATTCTTGCAAAAAAACTTGTATTTTGTTTAAAATTACTTGCCTGAATTTTTCCAGATATTTCCTGTTGGTGCGCCACAGTTAAAAATGCGAAAAACTCATTTTTTCGACGTTTTTGGCTGATTGTAGCTCATTTGCAGACTTTGTATTATTATTCATACTATGAAATTGTATTCTAGAACTTTATTTATAAATTTAATTATGCAATCAGTCAGAAAAATAAGATTTACAAATATTCGCATCATATTTTTGCACGAATCCACATTTTCGATTAGGTATTTAAACACTTCTTTTATGATTTTGTTGATATTTCACTACTTTATATGTGATAAAATCTCTTAAATATTATATTGCTTTAATTACAGAAAATATTTTGATAAGTAAGTCATTTCAAAGGTACAGCTATATTAAGTACGGTCTAAATATCAACTTGAGATTACATCTGAATTTATATTTCGTAAGAAAAACTCATCAATACAAACATTATCATCATGATTTAATAATATGAACTTTGACTTTGGCATTTTTAACACTATGTAATCTAAATCTGCACTTAAGTCACACTTTTGTGAGAGCTATGTGGTCTATCCTTACACTGTGTAAAAAAAATGTGAGCATGCGAGTACATTGAAATCTTGTTTACATGTCTCATATTAATATTACAATATTAAATATATTTTTGTTAAAAAGCAAATATTATTCGCAATTATTTTATGACATTTGCAATCGTTTTTAAGGTCATAAATAAAGTTTGCACTTATGTCACGTATTGTATTATATTATCTCCACTGACATAGGTACGAATCCAGTAACGTAACTCAAGTAACAATCGTTAGGCTGGAAGTTATAGTCTTTACTCAGTTCTCAGATATTTATCTATGTTCTTACTCTTTTTCCATAAGAAGAACAAGGATAGAATATTTGAGAGCTGAGTAACAACTACAACTTCTAGCCTTAGACTTGAGTTAGGTCTATGAATTCGATCCATAAAAAAACATTATGGTCCGAATTCATCGTCATGTCTTGAGTATTAAGTGTGACTTAAAACTTAAGTTTCGTTACTTGAGTATCAGCTGTTACTTCAATTGAGTACTACATGAAGAGGTTATCACAGTTAGTTATGAGATAAAATCACACAAATAAGATAGTCGTCGGTAAGGATGTCACACTTAATACTCAAGACATGACTACGAATTCGAGCCATAAAAAAACATTATGGCCCAAATTCATAGTCGTGTTTTAAGTATTAAGTATGACTTATAACTTAAGTTTCGTTACTTAAGTATCAGCTGTCACTTCAATCAAGTGTTACACGAAGAGGTTATCACAGTTAGTTATGAAACAAAATCACACAAATAAAATAGTCGTCGGTAAGGATATAACACTCAATTGAAGTAACAGCTGATACTCAAGTAACGATACTTTATTTGTAAGTCATACTTATAGGGAACTGATATAAGAAATACATTACTTCTATATCTATATATATAGATAGAGAAGCAATGTATTTCTTATATCTGTTCCTGTTCTTTTTCTAGCGTGTAATAGCCCTATATATAATCAAAGGTTTTGGATTTATTATCTTAACCATATACAAATTATAATTCGAATATTTTGCCCTAATGTTTTATCAAAAGATCTTCTTAAACATCTACAATAATAATTGTAACGAACCATTTAATATCGAACCAATTCCCATTATACAATGTTATTCTAATATTGTAATATAGCCCATCAAATAATATTATCGTCTTAAAATACAATTTCGTTAATAATAAATCCTTACCTAATATATAAAATTAATAAATATAGGATTTCATTTTTTTATAATAATATTCGTAATACTATTTCAATATTCATATTCGTTATTCTATTTACAAAATATTTTACATGTTACTTTTCTTTGCCCCGAACTTAGGCCCGAATTCATAGTCGTGTATTGAGTATTGAGTATGATTAAAAAATTAAGTATCGTTACTTGAGTATCAGCTGTTACTTCAATTAAGTGTTACATCCTTACCGACGACTATCATATTTGTGGGATTTTATCTCATAACTAACTGTGATAATCTCTTCATGTGGCACTCAATTGAAGTAACAGCTGATACTCAAGTAACGAAACTTAAGTTTTAAGTCACACTTAATACTCAAGACATGACGATGAATTCGGACCATAATGTTTTTTTATGGATCGAATTCATAGACCTAACTCAAGTCTAAGGCTAGAAGTTGTAGTTGTTACTCAGCTCTCAAATATTCTATCCTTGTTCTTCTTATGGAAAAAGAGTAAGAACATAGATAAATATCTGAGAACTGAGTAAAGACTATAACTTCCAGCCTAACGATTGTTACTTGAGTTACGTTACTGGATTCGTACCTATGTCAGTGGAGATAATATAATACAATACGTGACATAAGTGCAAACTTTATTTATGACCTTAAAAACGATTGCAAATGTCATAAAATAATTGCGAATAATATTTGCTTTTTAACAAAAATATATTTAATATTGTAATATTAATATGAGACATGTAAACAAGATTTCAATGTACTCGCATGCTCACATTTTTTTTACACAGTGTAAGGATAGACCACATAGCTCTCACAAAAGTGTGACTTAAGTGCAGATTTAGATTACATAGTGTTAAAAATGCCAAAGTCAAGGTTCATATTATTAAATCATGATGATAATGTTTGTATTGATAAGTTTTTCTTACGAAATATAAATTCAGATGTAATCTCAAGTTGATATTTAGACCGTACTTAATATAGCTGTACCTTTGAAATGACTTACTTATCAAAATATTTTCTGTAATTAAAGCAATATAATATTTAAGAGATTTTATCACATATAAAGTAGTGAAATATCAACAAATTCGTGAAAGAAGTGTTTAAATACTTAATTGAAAATGTGGATCCGTGCAAAAATATGATGCGAATATTTGTAAATCTTATTTTTCTGACTTGATTGCATAATTAAATTTATAAATAAAGTTCTAGAATACAATTTCATAGTATAAATAATAATACGAAGTCTGCAAATGAGCTACAATCAGCCAAAAACGTCGAATAAATGATTTTTTTGCATTTTTAACTATGGTGCACCAACAGGAAATATCTGGAAAAATTCAGGCAAGTAATTTTAAACAAAATACAAGTTTTCTTGTAAGAACTGGCCCTGTACCGCATTTCCCGTGAATATAGGAAGAGTTTGAATTTTTTTTCATCCTTTTAGGTTATATAGCATCATCAAATCTTTATGAAATAATTCTACATGATTTGTAACCATTTAAGCTATAAGCACAATTTTTGTGGGGTTTTTTTACCAACTAGATGCAGAGAAAAAAGAATAGTGAAAAAGTCATTTTTCCATGCTATGGACATGGGGAAGGGAGTCGCGGGCTGCAAATTTGACAAAAACTATTTTTTTTTATCCAAAACAAAGTTACAAGGTCAAACAAAAATTTCAAGGACAGGGCGAAATCGACTATCTTAACGGGGGGTACCCTTTATCGTCTAAAAAGTAATCTTTATTTAAATTAAAATTATTATGATCCTATTGTTATAAAAACAATGTTAAGGTCAAATTTGATTATTTACTCTCCCACACAGCATGAAAGATTGCTGCAAGGTTGCTGCAAGGTTTCATGAAAGTTTCGAAACTTCGCAGCAACCTTTGATGAAAACCTCACAGCAATATTTCAGGAAATGTAACAGGAACATTTCAAGAAACCTTGCAGCAATCTTTTAGAACACCTCGCCGCAACCTTGCAGGAAACCTCGCAGCAATCTTTCAGGAAATGTAACAGGAACATTTCAAGAAACCTCACAGAAATCTTGCGGGAAAAATAGCAAAAACATTTCAAGCAACCACACAGCAATTTTTCAGAAAATCTCGCCGTAACCTTGCAGAAAACCTCGTAGCAACCTTTTATGAGATATTGCAGCAACATTTATATGTCCGCGCTAGAACCCGGTTAAAATATTTCTAAAAACCTCGCAGCAACCTTTCCTGAAAACCTCGCAGCAACATTTCAAGAAACCTTGCAACAATCTTTCATGAAAGGTTTCTCGTAATATTTCATGAAATTTTTCCCAAATTTTTCCGCGAACAACGCTCATACCTTTCCGTATGGTTTCCTGCAATATTTTGTAAAATATTTCTTAAATCTTGCCAAAAACTTGCTGCAGTAATATTTAATAGTAGGCAGGATTTTCTATCCTTGTGTGATAAAGGTTTTCTTATTTGCTTAAGTATCAATCGTTGTATGTATAAATTACTAGTTGAGCGCAATAGTATTATTATCAATATTTGTGCACAAGAAGAAAAAATTCCTCAGCATCGTTTTTGAGAAAAGTAGAGAATATTGAAATAAAAGGTTTTGTTTCTAATACTTATGCGTTCTTTACTTTTTTCAATAACAATTCGATGGATTTTTTTACCCTACGCATAAATATTTATAATAATAGCATACTTATTGCGCTCAACTTCCCGTTTACAATACAACTACAGCAATAAATACTTGAGTAAATAACAGGAAACCAAATATAAGGCAAGAACAGCGAACCTGGACTGCTCTTAGAATCTTTTATAAAAACTTGCGGAATTATTGCTGAAACTGTTTATGAAAGGTTTGCTGCAATTTCATTTTGAAATTATTCATGAAACTTTGCTAATACTTTTTGTGAAACGCTTTTCTGGAATATTTTATAAAGATTGCCAAAAATATGGTAATAACCATTGGCGAAATGTACATAGCAATATTTTTTGTGATATCTTAGAAATCTTGTCAAAAACCTTGCAGAAATCTTACTGCAACTTTTAACAAAAGATACCTCGTAATATTTCATAAAATATTCATCAAATTTTGCTGGAAACCTCGTTGAAACCTTTCATCAAAGGTCTCTTGCGATATTTCGTAAAATGTTCCCCAAATCTTACTAGGAACCTCACTGACACCTTTCATGAAAGGTTTCTTGCAATATTTTATAAAATGTTTCTAAAATCTTGCAGGAACCTCGCTGCAATCTTTCATGAAAGGTTTCTTGCAATATTCCATGGTAAGTTCCCCAAATCTTGCTGGAAAACTCGCTGAAACCTTTTGTGAAAGGTTTCTTGCAATATTTCATGAAATGTTTCTAAAATCTTGCAGAAACCTCGCTGCAACCTTTCGTGAAAGTTTTCTTGCAATATTTCATGGAATGTTTTTAAAGTCTTACAGAAACCGCGCTGCAACCTTTCATGAAAGGTTTCTTGCAATATTTCATGAAATATTTCTAAAATCTTGCAGAAAACTTGCTGCAACCTTCCATGAAAGGTTCCTTGCAATATTCCATGAAATGTTTTCTAAATTTTGCTGAAAACCTCGCAGAAACATGTCGTGAAAGTTTTCGTCCAATATTTCATGAAATGTTTCTAAAATCTTGCAGAAACCTCGCTGCAACCTTTCGTGAAAGTTTTCTTGCAATATTTCATGAAATGTTTCTAAAATCTTACAGAAACCTCGCTGCAACCTTTCATGAAAGGTTTCTTGCAATATTTCATGAAATTTTTCTAAAATATTGCAGAAACCTCGCTGCAACCTTTCATGAAAGGTTCCTTGCAATATTCCATGAAATAATTCCTAAATCGTGCTGAAAACCTCGCTGCAACTTTTCGTGAAAGTTTTCTTGCAATATTTCATGAAATATTTCTAAAATCTTACAGAAACCTCGCTGCAATCTTTCATGAAAGGTTTTTTGCGAAATTTCATGAAATATTTCTAAAATCTTGCAGAAACCTTGCTGCAACCTTTCATGAAAGGTTCCTTGCAATATTCCATGAAATAATTCCTAAATCGTGCTGAAAACCTCGCTGCAACCTTTTGTGAAAGTTTTCTTGCAATATTTCATGAAATATTTCTAAAATCTTACAGAAACCTCGCTGCAATCTTTCATGAAAGGTTCCTTGCAATATTTTATAAAATGTTTTCTAAATTTTGCTGGAAACCTCTATGCAACCTTTTATAAAAGGTTTCTTGCAATATTTCATGAAATGTTTTATAAAACCTTGCAGAAACCTCGCTGCAACCTTTCATGAAAGGTTCCTTGCAATATTGCTTGAATTATTTTCTGTAACCTTGTAGCAAGTTTGCAGCAATAACACACTGAAATGTTTCATGAAACCTCTTAGCAATGTTAAGACAAGATTGCTGCAATCTTGGGACAATATTTCAGCACAATATTGCAGTGAAAGTTTCACTGCAATATTTCATGCTGTGTGGGCTGTTAAAAATATCAAGTAATAAATCACCTGATTTCTCAGGTAATTTATCATGCCAAAACATTATGTAATGATTTTTTTGGTTTTTACACATTTAAAACTATGCTTAGTCAATCTAAAAGTTTTTAAAAAATTTTGAAATTTTTGAACTCAAAAAATTTTTTGGATGATTTGGCCTTAGAAAAAATGTTGACTAAATTTACAAAAAAATTTTTAATTCCAAAAATTTCAAAATTTTTCAGAAGTTGTTCTGAATTGACTAAACATGGTTCGAAATGTGTAAAAACAAAAAAAATCGTTACATGATGTTTTGGCATAATAAATTACCTGAGAAATCGGGTGATTTTTCACCTGATTTTTTACTAGGTTAATTAAATAAATCATATTATATTATGTCACAAAACCTAACCTACACTGCTGACATATACGAACTCACTATACCATGCCAGCAGACTAAAAAGACGCTCATAGCTCTCTTACAATACTAAAGTATGACGCACTTCCGATTGAGCAATTTTCGCTACTGGAGACAACGGAGAAGATTTTTCATAACGCAAATATGGCGTTTTAAAATTTTAAAATACATTTTCTCGTGATTGAATGAATGCATTGTAATAAAATTTTTTTAAATTAAAGATAAAATAAAAATCTTCAATTATCAATGTGTATTTTTATAATATTTGATTGTATTTTGATAGGATTCGATTTAAAAATTTTAAAAATTCTAATTTAAAGTATAACAAAAGCACGCTCGACGTTTTCGTATTCGTACCTTAACTTGCCATCGAGGCGCTACCGGCGCTTCTTGATACGAGATAAGGTCTAACAGTGAATACTTGTCTCATTAAAAAATTAAAACTAAAATTTTTATATTTTCGTGAGGTTATTAGTATAAAAAATTAGTTTTATTTTTATTAAAAAAAAAATTAGTTTGATTTAGAAAAAAAACATGAATTTTAATAATAATTGATAAATTTACGATCAAAAATTTATTTTTGTTCAAGATTTTATTTAATAATTAAAACAAGATGAAATAAAATAATTTAAAAAAACAAATATTAGAAGAGAAAATAAGTTAAATAGGCTAAAAAAAAGTAAATAAAGAATATTGAAATAAAAGAAGAAAAATGACTTCTAAATTTTTATTTTAAATGTTAATTTATCCATTTAGAAATCATATAAATAATTTGTCAAAATTTATAAATTTGTTTTAAAAATTTTATAAAAAAAAGTTTTACATAGAATTGACCAGTTAGTTTAATTATAAAAAGTATAACATTATTACTCAAACATTTTGTAATTTATTAATTTTAATATGCTATAAATTATAATAATCTTTCTATATTATAAAAGATTTTCGCCGCTGCCACTGCCGCTGTCAGTCTCTCAAAATCCTTCCTTAGAAAATGTCTGTATGTATGTGTGTGTGTGTGTGTGTGGATGTATGATTTCAGTTAGTAAATTGTATCTCGAGAACTACTCGATGGATTTGCTTCTAATTTTGCATGGAATTTAGTTTTTTGACTAACTTGCTGAGAAGCTATTAATAATTGGTTCTTCTATCGTAGTTTTCATTTTAGAGTTGTTTTAAAAAAAAAAAATTTCGATTTTTAATTTTTTTGGTTTTTTTTTTGTTTACTACTCGATGAATTTGCTTCAAAATTTGCACGAAAATTATTTGTGATTGTCCAAATAAAATAAATTTTAAAAAACTAATTTTCTTAGCTTAGATTTAATTTTAGAGCATTTTGAAATTTTTGAAAAAATGTTTCTATTTATTAGGCCAATAAAATCTTAAAAACTACTCGATGGATTTACTTCAAATTTTCCATACTATTCAATTTTTCGATCAACTGGTGCGAAAGCTATTGAGAATTGGTTTTCTGAGCGTAGTTTTTTTTAGAGTCATTTTAAGAATTTTAAAAAACTTTCGATTTTTCATTTTTTTTGTATTTTACGTAAACTACTCGAAGAATTTGTTTAGAAATTTGTATAGAACTTAATTTCGACTGCCGAAAGTAGAAAAACTTTTGAAAACTGATTTTCTTAGCGCACTTTTAATTTTAGAGCATTTTAAAAATAAAAAAAAAAATTTTTATTTTTAATTTTTTTTTATTTTACGAAAACCATTCGATAGATTTGCTCCAAAATTTAAATGCAAGTTATTCGCTACTGTCTGAAAAAAACAAGCTTTAGAAAACATATTTTCTCAGAGCAGTTTTAATTTTAGAGCATTTTTAAAATTGAAAAAAAACTTTTATTTTTCATTTATCTTCTATTTCGTGTAAACCATACTATAAATTTTCTCCAAAATTTTTGTACAATCAATGCGATATTGTCTAAAAAAAATAAGCTTTTAAAAACTAATTTTATTAGTGTGGTTACAATTTTAGAGAATTTTAAAGATTTTAAAAAAATTTCGATTTTTTATTGCTTATTTTTTTTATTTTACGTAAAGTACTTGATAGATTTGTTCTAAAATTTGCAGCAAAATTATTTACAACTGCCAAAAAAGGGAAATTTTCAAAAATTAATTTTCATAGGGTAGTTTTAATTTTAGAGCATTTTTAAAATTTTGAAAAAGAAATTTTGAAAAGAAAATGTTATTTATTCAGCCAATTAGATCTCGAAAATTACTCGATGGATTTGCTTCAAATTTCGCATACTATCTATGTTTTTGTATAAGTAGACGGGAAGCTATTGAAAATTGGTATTCATAGAGTAGTTTTTTTTATAGAGCCATAAACATGAACTGTATTTATATATAAATATGATTGCTTTTTATAAAGATCAGAAATTTTGTTGTCATCATTTTTTTTATTACTACATTATATCATTTTTTCAATAGAACTAATTTTTTTGTATTACTTGATGATTTAAAATAAATTATAAATGTTGAAAAAGCAAACAGCCAGCATATATGTTCGAAATTTATGAAGTACAATATGAGTAAATATTAATGTTAGACAATTTTTTAATATTAAAATCACATTTAAATAAATATAAAAAAATTAATGAAACTCATAGAGCTCTATGAGAAAGCATTCCACCAAAGCACTTAGCAGCGTTTTTTGGTTTGATTTCAGCTGAATTTCAGCTGCATTTCAGATCTATTTATATGATATTCTCTCGATACTATTGAAAGTATATCGCCACTGTCGTCGCTGTCATCGTCAGAAATGTGCCCCTCATTGTTGGACTTACATTACAGCGTTAAATTTAGAATCTTTTTACTACTAGACTGACATTTGATAAAACGTTTATAAATCAATTACTGACTTTATTCTTTATTTAATATTATAATAAAACATAAACTCGTAGCCCTCATAACACACAACATTTAATTATTAATTCTGTTCTGGTATAAAGCGAGGACTTCACAGATGATTAGATTCATTAAAAGATCATTGAAGATTTACCTCAAGAAAACTTTTGAATAATTAATATTATTTAGTATTTCAAATAAAAGTTATTAAAAAAATTGCAAATTCTTGAATATTTTTTTAAAGTTATAAAAGCAAGATGGGGGTTGGCGCGCTTGCCCCCTAGTATTATTAAAAAATAATAATTTCTAAGTATTCATGCTTATAATCCTAATTATTATTATAATATTAATAAAATTATAAATTAATCAGTATTTTATAAGTGTTTTACAATGGATACGTACAGAAGCGGAACATGAGTGCATGTCTAAAAATCGCTTTCCACAATGGGTGTATGTAGGTACCTACAATTTTTTGTTATTATTACTTATTATTAACATCGAATAATAATTTATTATTCCTTTTCTTGTACCTAATATACCCATTGATTCATAAAAAAAATTCAACATTTGCATCTGAATTTTGTGTTAGCGGCATACGGTTGGTACTACTGAGTGCAAGCGGGGACACACCGCGTCTTTGCATATAAGATCGGATCGAGCGTGGATGCGAACGTTAACGCACGTATTAGCTCGTCCCTCGAACGCAAACGTCCTTTTACAATAAAATTCTTTTATTATTTAATTCGTTGTTGCTTTATTATACGAAACCCCAGATTTAACGAATAACGAGGAAAGAATAGTAATGATACCGTTCTTTTCTATAACAATCAGAAGTGGGATTGACCATTGTGGCTGCCACGGAAAGTGAATTTTGTTGCACGAGACAAAGTGTACGTGAAACAAGGAAAAGACAATAAAGACCTTTTACGCTTAGTGTTGTAATTAGGAATTGCTAACGGCAATAGTTTTTTTTAATTTGCAATGAAGTGGTGACTGCACCCGTACAAACGTGAAAAAGTTAGAAACAAAAAACGGTAAGCGAGAGGTTCTCGGAAACAAAGTACATATACATATATAAGTTGAAACAAAAATGGCGGACGGCAACGGTTTCCGCGAAAGTTTGCCAACGGAGAGTTTTCGAGGGTTTCCGCGAAGAAGAAACGAAAACGAAAGATTGGTTTACGAAGATACATTGGAGGATGAAGAAGCGTTTAATCGACAACGGCTTGCAGAATTACGTAACGCGAACGAACAGGTTGATAATGATGCAGCATTGAATGTTGGCAACGATGGTGCTGCGCGCGTGGTCGGAAATTTACAACCGCCTGAGCAAGAGAATCTACAGCCAGCAGATTTGGTCGCTATGATGATAGAGCAGAATAGACAAAGAGATCAGATGATGGAAAGAATGATGGCACAGATGGCTGCGATGCACGTAAACAACCAAAGAGAAATGCAAAATAATCCGAGAACAGAAAACGTTATTCCAACCTATCATATTATGCCAGATCTCAACAAAGATATTCGAACTTTCGACGGTGAAAAAGGAATTCTAGTCGCGAAAGAGTGGCTGCGCAGTATTGAGAGTAGGATGGCGCTACACCACTGGCCCGAAAGTTTTACGTTTGAGACAGCTAGATCGCACATGCGCGGAGGAGCTAGGCATTGGCTCTCGCAAAAGAAAGAGAGCTAACGTCATGGGAAATCTTTAAGTCTGCATTCAAGAAAACGTTTATAGGCTCCGATAGTCTGACGGATAAATGGCAGCGCATGAATAGTAGAATCCAGGCTAAAGCAGAATCGCTTACCACTTATTATCATGCAAAGATGAAGCTATGTGATCAAGTAGGTCTGACGTTCAAAGAATCTAGGGAGCAAGTGTTGATAGGGTTATGGTCACGTGAGTTGAGAACACATGTGAGCCCTAAAGTTCATAAAGACGAAGATGAACTATTACATGACTTAATAGAGTCAAAAAGGATGATAGATCTTAGTTACGAAAAACGTTCTACATCGGACAATGAATCAAAGAGTAAAGCATCGTTTGTAACAAAGCCAGCAGATGGCAGCAGTAAGGAGAAAACTGTCGGCAACAAAGACGCCGAAATAGATAGCAATAGTAAATCTATTTCAAAAAATTTTAAAAGAGCACCTTCAAGAAATGAGAAAGGCGAGCCAAAATGTTTTAATTGTAATATATACGGGCATATTTCTAGAGATTGTCCATCAAAAAAAGAAAATGCAAAAAGCAGTAGTGAAAAAGGCACAGTGCAAATAATTAACTCCGCAAAAACAGATACAGCAGGCAAGTATTTTAAAGACGTGAAAGTTAATGATGTCACGTTAAAAGCATTTATTGATACCGGGAGTTCCGAGTGCACCGTAAAAGCATCTGTTGCTTTAATGCAAGAATTTAACATTACTAGACAAATCATGAAGTTAAGAAGTTTCGGTCCATCTGAGTTTTTAGTGGATTCTCCTGGTTTTGTAAACGCTCAAGTCGTAGTAGATGAGGTATTTGCTAAAAATGTCAAATTTCGAGTTATTCCTGATGATTGTCAACCGGTGGATGTGATTATAGGAAGATCTTTCACTGAATGACCACACGTTGCTTATTCAAAAGTGGGCACACAGTTGACGTTTCGAACGCAAGGGAATTGGAGCGACTCTGCAGAAGAGGTAACAACGAAACAACCAGAAGTCATCGCAGATGCGACAGTACTAGCAGGAACAGTGAATCTTATTTTTGTGAATAATGGTAACGATGATTATGTTTTACCTTTTTTGAATCTGAGTGAGGCAAATGCTCAACTCAGCAAAGGAGATCAAGTGCCACAGCGATGTACATTAGCTCCAGCTTCTATTTTACAACCAAGAAAATCAGTGATAACGAAAGATGATATTCATGAAATATTGGATCAGTCGAGGGAGGCAGTAGATGAGCTTGTAAAGGTTCTCAACGATTTTCGAGATTGCATCGCTATGACGGATCAAGAGATTGGATGTACAAATAAAGTAGAGATGAATACTGAGGAATTGTTTGGAAACCATCCAATTATGAAGAAACCTTACCCTGCAAGCGATAATGAGCGAGAACGCTTTCGCAAAATTGTGCAAGAATGGAAATCACGTGACATTGTCAGAGAGACTAAATCATCATATGCTAGTCCTGTAATTCTTGTTAAAAATAAATCAGGTGAAGATCGTTTAGTTGTTGATTTTAGAGCTCTGAACAAGCAAACAAAAAGGATACATTTCCCTATTCCAAACATTGATGAATGCATGACCAAAATAAGAGAAGCTACGTGTTTCGTAGTATTAGACTTGGCGCAAGGATATCTCCTGGTACCTATTAGGGAAAATGCACGAAAGAAAACAGCCTTCGTGACACCTGATGAGACAGCTGAGTACATGAGGATAATGCCAGGGCTAACGAACGCCCCATTTTATTTTTCAACGTTAATGCAGAAAGTTTTAGGACCGTTGCGACATTATATGGTCGTATTCTTCATGGACGATGTATTAATACCAGGAAAAGGATGGCAAGATTTGTTGGAAAAATTAAAACTAGTTTTTGAGGCACTGCGAGCAGCAGGCTTGACAGTAAAATTATCTAAATGTAAATTTTTCAAAGAATGCGTCTCATTTTTAGGTTTTCAGATTTCAGCACGAGGTATAGAACCAGGCATGGGAAAGGTTGATGCAATCAAGCAGTTTCCTGTATCAAAGAATGCGCAACAGCTTCGCCGATTAATGGGAATGGTGAGCTTCTACAGAAGGTTCATTATTGGCTGCGCAGGAAGAGCCAGAGTTTTATACGAACTCTTAAAAGCAAACGTCCCATTTGTATGGAGCGAACAGGCGCAGGCAGCTTTTGAAGATTTAAAAGCTGCATCAACAACAAAACCTGTGCTGAAGATTTTTGACTCAGGGAGGGTAACAGAGCTGCACACAGACGCAAGTGCAGTGGGACTTGCCACTATGCTGCTGCAACAAGGAGATGATAAACAATTTCATCTAGTCTATGCCATTAGCAGGTCAACGAGCGAGGCCGAGACCAACTATCACTCTAGCAAGTTAGAATTGCTCGCAATAGTATAGGCAGTTAACAGACTTCGTAATTTTCTTATTAATGTAAAATTTACTGTTGTAACAGACTGCGAGGCGCTTATGCATATACACATAGGCCGCACTAAGAATCCGCAAATGATACGCTGGCAAAACCAGTTAAGTAGATACGATTATGAGATACATCATAGAGCAGGCACAAAGATGCAGCATGTAGACGCATTAAGCAGAGCACCCATTCATGACACGTCAAATGACGAAACTATAGAATCAGAAGACGTAGAAGACTGCATATTCAAAAATTCAAGTAATGAGGAAGAAATATTATTACATCAATACTATGATGAAGATATTCAGAAGAAAATAACGATTTTAAAGAAGGACGAAAAGGAAAGAACTGCTGTCGAGAAAGGCCATGTAAAGGATTTTGTGTTGGACGAAGTTTTATTGTATAAAAAGGAAGGTGATGATCTGAAATGTGTAATTGGAAAAGCAATGAAGAAAAGCATGCTTGTACGTTTTCATGATCTACAAGGGCATTTTGGCGTAGATCGAACATTACAAAAAGTAAGAAAATTTTATTATTTTCCATACATGAAGTCATATGTACGACAAAATATTCAAGCCTGTTTACACTGCATTGCCACGAAGACAATGACAGGCAAACAGCCAGGTGAAATTCATCCGATTACGCCAGGCAAAAGACCATTTGAAGTTATTAATGTAGATCACATTGGACCATTTGTGACAACGGCAAAGAAAAATCAGTTTTTACTAGTCATAGTAGATAATTTGACGAAATTTGTTTGTTTAGAACTTTGCAGAAATTCAAAAGCAGTAAGAGTGGTAAAGAAGTTGCAGGATTTTGTAAGAAATTATGGAGTACCACATAGAATAATTTCAGATCGTGGATCTTGTTTCACATCATCAACGTTTGAAGAATTTTGTAAACAACACGGTATTCAACATACACTAAATTCTCCACGCACAAGCCAACGGGCAAGTGGAGAGAGTAAATCGCACTCTTGTTCCAGTGATTCAAGCTAATTTAGCAGAAAATTTAGAAGGCCGAGATTGGGATTGTAAAATAAAGGATGTTGCTATGAGCCTAAATACTTCATTTAATCATAGTACGATGAAAAACACCACTCGAATTGCTGTACGGTTATAAATATCGCACAAACGAAGGTCCGGCTCGTATTTTAACAGCCAAAGAAGAACTAAGACGATATGAAAGACCAGAGATACTGCAGGAACAAGCACGCTGTAAAATTGCAGAAGAACAAAAAGCTTACAAAGAAAGATATAGTAAAAACAGATTTTGTAATGTATTTTACAACATAGGCGATATTGTTTATTTCCGCACAGTTCCAGTTGCCACTGGAGAAAGTACGAAATTGCAGCAAAAGTTTCGAGGACCTATAGTGGTTTATAAAAAGTTACCAGGTGATACTTATGGCATAACAGACCTGCAAGAAGAAAAGCAAGGCCAGCGTTATGCATCAACTGCTCATGTTTCACAATTGAAATTATGGAAACCAGCTGAAGATGAAAGTAACATAGATCTTTATGTAAGTGAAGATGATGAAAACTATGAAGAAACACTGAAGTAATAGAAAGTAATCTAGATAATACAGAAGTATCAAATACAAGTATAAATGAAGTAGCAGAAATCAAAACTCAAGAAAGAAAACAAAGAAGCAGAAAAATACCAACTCGGTTAAAAGACTATGTTTTAAAATAAATATTAATTTCTTTTAATTTTAAAATTTTTTTTAGTGTTTTCAATTTATATTTAATGTAATAGTGAAATATAACGTCTGAAAAATTAATAATTTTTTTGTTTACTTTTATATTTTGAATTTAGTTTTACAAATGTGTAATTATTATAAACATGTATCATATTATATCATACAAAAAAAAGACTTGAACAATAACTCGAGGGCGAGTTCAATACTGTAGGATGGCCGAGTGTTAGCGGCATATGGTTGGCACTACTGAATGCAAGCGGAGACACATCGCGTCTCTGCATATAAGATCAGGTCGAGCGTGGATGCGAACGTTAACGCATGTATTAGCTCGTCCTTCGAACGCAAAGGTCCTTTTACAATAAAGTACTTTTATTATTTAATTCGTTGTTGCTTTATTATACGAAACCCCAGGTTTAACGAATAACGAGAAAAGAATAACGTTCTTTTCTATAACATTTGTTTAAAAAAAAAGGAAAATATTGAAATCGTTCTCAAAATCGTTTCACAATATATCTACTTACCTTAGAAGTTCCTGCTCCATATACAGGAAAAGTATTAAAAGGATTGCTGTCAATGTAGTAAACTTGGCATAGAAGTTTTCCTTACACTTATGCAAGTGCGTTGGAATTTTTTCATCATAAAATATTTTTAAAAAATTGAAAAATAACCAGTTTTACAAAGATTATAAGAAAGTTAGATAACTTTAAGATAAATACAAAAAAAAATTAATAATTTTTAGTCAACGTTATATTTTAGTATAAAATTATATATTTGAAAAGTATGTATAAGAATGTAAAAGTATATATATTCAAATTTTATGCAGTTCTGTTTTAATATATTTATAATTTATTATAATATTCGGTTGTAGAACGCATTATATAAAATAAATAATTCCATTGAATTAAATAAAATAAAAATAATTTGAAATTTCATAAGTGCATTATTATTTAATACATATAAATTCAGAAAATAGTTATTGGAAGTTAATAGTTGTTTTAATGATTGGCAGATTCAGAAAAATATCGATCAAAAGATTGCTTTTACATATCTTATATAAGAAAAATCAGTTGTTTATTAATTGATCATTAAATTTACTAATATATTAATAAGTAAGATAGACCTAACCTCTGTTTTACATTGCCTTAAGAGGCGGCCGTATAGCTCTGTCCTTATCTAATCTAAATTTTGGTTATTATTAATAAATTAAATATTGTTATACAAAACTAAGGGCATAGCCCAATAGATTTCAGGACTAGCAAACGATCATATTCTATGAAAAAATATAAAATTTTCATGAATTTTCGAATGAGGTCTGAAACGAAAAAACAATTGAACTTGATAAATATTTTTCCGTTTCAGAGCTCACTTGAAAACTAATAAAAATTTTATATTTTTTTATAGAATATGATCGTTTGATAGTCCTGAAATCTATTGGGCTATATCCTTAGTTTTGTATAACAATATTTAATTTATTAATAATAACGAAAATTTAGATTAGACAAGGACAGAACTATACGGCCTCCTGTTCAGCAACTTGTGAGCGCTTAGTCATGTACAAACATGTTATATTTAACTTAAATGGTACAATATTGAATATTGCATGTATTGAATAGTTATAATGAATAATAGTTCATTAAGGGAGTTTTATTGGTAATAGAATTAACAAACATATTTTAATAAAATTTGATTAATTGGTACATAATACATATAAGATAACGTCATTAAATTTTTGAAAGACTATGGTAAACAGGAGAAAAGTTATCAAAGATTTTTTTTTCGAGATTTAAACGTGCAGTCTTATGGCGAAGCGCACTTTTGCCGAATTCACTTAAGAAATACAGTTTATTTAACAAACAGATATTGTTCAAATTTTTTATATAGCATAAAAAACATTTTAAGAAAGTATACGATTTCAAAAAATAAGCATTGCGTATCTGTGAGAGTTGCAATAAATAATTATGTAAAGGCGTTTAATGAATTTCGCTTCTTAGATGCCATAACCAAAGATATGTGGCAACGCTGTGAAAGCAAGATAGGTGCGATGACGCACGCGTATTTTAGATTCGAATATTGTAATATATATGGAGTATTAGTGCAAATACTAATTGCAGGTTAAAAATGTTATTTATGTTTAAAAGGTTAAGGTGATAATTAGAATAATTAAATATAAATATTTAAATAAAACAACAGATATATTAAATCATTTGAATATAAATTTATTATAATAACAACAGTCGCTTTTTATAATTTTCTAATCGCAGTTTTTTATTATTATAATATTATTCAAATAATTTATTATCACATTTTTATGAATCAATAATCGGTTCAGTAAAAAATTGCAACGTACATAAAAGTTACATTTATAATAAATAACTCAATCGAATTAATTAAACATGTATAAAGTAATATAAATAATATTTTTATAGAAAAATAAAATAATATTCAACGTATTTACAAGTTGTATAAAAATAGCTTAAAAGAATAATTGTATAATATAAGTAAAAATATAAATAAATAATATCTGAAAAAAATATCACGTATACAATACTTATTTTTTAATATAGAAATTTGGCGATTTTTCCAAAAATTCAACAATTTTTTTTATAACTTTAGCATTTTTTGTGACTTTGTTATTGCCGTTTTCATCGCCTTTTAAAAGTTCTATCAAGCCCATAGATTTATTTTTACGGTAAACATAAAAAATCTGACTGCAGGTAATATCTGCATTTATCATTTTTTTTCTTATATCATATGATGTGCACTTTTTTAAAACATTAAATTCTTTTAAGTTGTTTGTTATTTTATTTGAATTGTTGTTCTTGTCTTCAATTTGTTCCAAGTTAAGCAGCATTTCGTTACATATTTATGTGATATATTTAATTTATATATGATTTGTTCCAACATAATCATATTTGAAACAGCATTATGTGCACCATCTAAATTAATAAATAAATTATTGGCTAAGAACTCTAATTTATTTTGGTATTTTCCTTTGTTCCCTGTAAATTTTTTTATGATTGGGAGAGTATCAGAAAAACCTTCAACTACGGATTTATAATGTTGAATCATAAATACTTTTTCGATTGCTAAAGTCCTTCTAAAAATTCTTTTTTATTCCGTGGTTTAGATTTTCTTTTTTTTTTTAAATTAACGTCGTTTTTTAAACGTAGGTAATAATGATCTCATATATCTTTTCTTTGAATTTGAATCTACTTTATGACAATAATTTTGAGTGTTTTTTTCCAGGAGATAACTGTAAATTTATGGCCAAGTTTTCAATGTACTTTTCTCCATCACTTTTTTATTGATTGCACATGCAATTCTTGTATCACCAGATGCTGGCATACCGTATCATCTACTTTTTGGAGCTTTACTAACCATGATGGCATTTAAACTCTCATTTGGATTACTCGAGACTCCAGCTGCAAAACGATTTGTATTATTCGCTAACGTATTAAGTAAAGATTTTAATGCTTCAAATAAATTTTCATCTCTGAATCCTTTGCCAATACTATTATGCTTGTAAACAGTAGGGTTTACAGAGTAAGTGCACCATGAACTACAGTTTTGATTATTATTAAAACAATGGTACGGGATATTACGAACAGTCTGCGCCATTCTTTTACTATTGCCTTCATTTTGAGATATACTAGATTACTAGTGTGGTTCTTATCAGCTTGCTTTACAATTTTGTAATCTACTGCATTTCATACAGCATAAATTGAGCTGCTATCGTTATCGGCAATAATAACTCCTACTTAAATATTACACATATTTAAAATAGTATTATTTTTAATAAATCAAGTGTTGCCTTAGGTTCCATTGCCTTAGCACTGCCTTCAAAATTTAATCTACAATCGTGATCATTAGCTAAATGTCCACGATGACACATTTTACATTTACGATTTAATGTAATGTATGATAATACTTTTTTTGAAAAATATCCGATTAATGCAGCGCTGCCTGATAAACTGTCGTACGATCTTCCTGTACCTCGAGTAATCCAACCCGAATGATCCAGCGATCCGTACCTTTCGTTCCAAAGAAACATTGATATCATTACGAAAGCTGGACAAATCAGGAAAAATAAAATTATTGTGTAGGTGATTGGGTCTGAAAAGAATAATAAAAGAAGGATGGATTCTTTACTTTTCTATTTGCATATATTTAGACAAGTTTATAATTTTTTATTAGTAAATAATATCATGAATTACATATCGACGGCCCTTATAATTTAGGAATAATAATAAAAGAAAGAACGAACTATACTATCAAATAAAATCTGTATTGCATACACTGAGAAAAAAGTAGAGCAAAAATTACAATCATTTTTGTAAAGCAACCACAGACTGTCATTGTGGCAAAAAATTACCATACTTTATAATAAAATTTACTAGGTATATTGTAAAAATTCATATACAACTTAGGAATTTTTATAATATTTCTAGTAAATTTTATTATAAGTATGGTAATTTTTAGCTAAAATCACAGTCTGTGGTTGCTTTACGATAAAAAATGGTAATTTTTACTCATTTTTTTTCTCAGTGTATAAATATCATTTTTTTACAATTGAAAAATTATAAACTTAATTTATAACTAATTTCACAAAATATAAATGTATACATTTTATAATTTATCACATGTGAATATAATTTTCATTGCAGCATAAAAATAAAATAAATTCTAAAATCGATGTATAAACACAATTTTTTTGTAATGTAGAAATCATAAACTTAAAATTAATCTTAAAAAATATGTGTACATATTACAATTGAAAAGAAGTATACTTTTCTTCTTTATTAAATTATTAGACTGTCACACCCACCATACCAAAAACTTTGACTACCGATGGATGGTCAGCCACTTCTGTGACCAACAATCAACCAATACCCAATGAGGTCGGATTTTTAAGAGTCGCAATATAAATGACACATTCACTAATTTTCTTTAGAAAAAAAGTTGGAGGTACCTGGCCAGGATTCGAATCCATGCCCTTCACGTTAAAGGCAAGAGCTCTATCCATTACGCCACCGCGCTCTCGCAATAAAACCTTATGGGGTAACTTAATTTTCTATCATGAAATTTTTTAAAAGCGTTAAGAAAAGTACAAAAAAATAACATAGCTTTAAAGTTAGAAGAAATTACAAAACTAAATCTCAAGTTAAATTTATTGTAAACGAAGAATTTTGCTAATGGAACGAAAAGTTACGGTAGCAGAATTCATTAGAAATTTTGTGCAAAATAAAAATATTAACACACGAAAATCGCAAACAATAAACAACAAGATAATATCATTACTTAAACAAACACAAAAACACTACGATAGTAGAATGAATAATGTAGAAAAGAAAATTAGACAGCTAGAATTAGACATAGATTTAATGCAAAATGAAGCAAACGACGCGGTAGAAAAAAATGAATTTTTAAATAAAAAATTATTATATCCAATTAAAAAATTAAATGAAAGATTACCACCGGTATTCAGTAAAGATATATCGACGATTATAGATAAAGTTAATAAAATAATAGAAAAATTGTGCAACAATGTTGTTTAATTAGTAGAAAAAATTGAGAAAATTGAAAAAAGTCAATAAATTAAAAGATTAAAATAAATAATTATAACTAAAACATAATAATAAATTTCTAATAAATAAAATATATGAACAAAGATAAATTCTAAAAGTGAAAACGTAAAATCAAAATTATTATAGCAATACTTGAAACATAAACAAAGGATTAATAGTGACAAGAAATACCAGAGTCTGAACGAGTAAACAAGAATACTCAAACTCTGAAATGTTAAGTCGTTAAACCAAATAATATAATATCTAAATTTTATAAAATAAAAATAAGAGTTAATGTATACAGTATATACTCCGTATAAATCATATGAAGCAAACACGCTGACATACAGTAGTTACCCTGTATGAAACATAAACAATTAAATTGAGAATCAAATTTTTTTCTAAATATAAAACAGAGTATACGTACTTATACAGTAGTAACTCGATATAAAACATAATACAATCAATTTATTAATAAATCATTTTTTTTAATATAAAACTAAAATTAATTAAACCAAAATGGTGAGTAGAAGATCTTTTTAGTTTATGAGAGAAATCCAAGACGAAACAGTCGAGAACAATTGAAACATTAACAGACATTGGCAAAACGCGGTAACAGACGAACTAAAAGAATCAAATAAACAAAATGGAGCTGCGGAGAAAATGTTAGATGCACTGGAAGACCACCAGACATCACAACAATTATTAACAATAAATAATGATACGCAAGAGAAATAGACGCGTTATCTGATTCAATACGTAAATTAGAAGAAGATATGAAACAAAATGTACAACACTGCAACAGCAAATAAAAGCAGTTGAAACCGAAAATATCCACTCAAAAATTGAGATTATTAAATTAAATACTAATGTAGAAGACTCAAACAAAAAATTGCAAGATTCAGAAGCGCAAAACATACGTATAAATAGAAACATCGACAACAATTATGAAAACGAAATAGAAATAAATAATATAAAAGAACAAATAAAAAATATGAACGATAATTCTCTGAACATAAATACAAACACAAACACAAACACACAACACAAAATTAAAATACCAATTCCAAAATTTAACGGCTATGATTAGGAAAGTCCAATTAAATTTTTAAATGAACTAAACACAAAACGTTTACAAAACCATCACCTGCTGAATTACACTGCATGCTAATTCAAGCATCACAAGGCAATGCGCAGTGATGGTATTACATAAATGATTTCAATATTAATAGTCTCGATGATATCGAATGAGTTTTTAAAGAGAGATATTGGAACCGTAACATCGAAAGAAAAGCTCACAGGAAAATTGAGTATGGCTTATACCAAGAAAACGATAAAATGTCACGCGTGAACCACGCGACATATATGCTAGGTCTTGCAAAAGAACTAAAGTTATCAATCACAAAGAGTGAAATGATAACAAAAATTGGTGAGCACTTCGATGGAAATGTTAGGTGCGCGTTAAACGGACAACCCGAAAAGACAAAAACATCATTATCTAGAATCCTAGAAGATTTTGATAATGATGATAACACAAACGATAGACACACACAAATAAACACAAACCAACAGCACATAAGACAAAATCAAACACCGAATACGTACACGAATCTTAAAGGAAATGCACGCAATAGCAACACATATACACATAACCAATATCACCAATAACACCAACCAAGAGACAAACAATCAAACAAAACCATGGCAAACACAAAACATCAACCACATAAGCATGAACCAAGATAACAAAAAACCTTATGAACACACAAACACACAGAGGGGGGCACAAAACTATAGAACACAAAATTACAGACCACAATACAGCGGAACACAGAATGATATACCACAGAAACACAAAACATCGATAATAAAATATAATGAACAGGTAGATGTAAATAAACTAATTGAAGCATCAACGTCGGAAAACACGCAGCAGTTGCGCACATAAGATCGGAAAATGATAATATAATTAATAATGAAGAAAAAATAAAGTACGCAACTGAAATAAAAAATGAAACAAATAAAGAAAAATTAAATGAAACAAATTTAAAAGATAGGTGAGAAACCCTTAAAACGCTATATATAGACAGTGAAACGTCAGAAGACTTTACAGATTGGTTAGACAGTTATAGAAATATATTAAATTTCGATAAAGATGAAATTAAAAATATAAGAAAAGACTTTAAGAGCAGGCCGGATTCACTGTCCTTGTCTAATTGGCATTTTTTTTATTTACTCAAGTTTTAATCGGTGTATCTTCAAATTGAAGGTCGAGCGCAATAGATATTATTATTATGAACATCTATGCACAAGAAAAAAAATATCTACCGGTTTGTTTTTGAGAAAAGTAAGTAACGCCAAAGTAAAAGTTTATGTTTATAATATTTTCGCGTTACTTACTTTTCTCAAAAACAAACCGGTAGATATTTTTTTCTTGTGCATAGATGTTCATAATAATAATATCTATTGCGCTCGACCTTTAATTTAAAGATACACCGATTAAAACTTGAGTAAATAATAAACAACTCAATTGTTACTCGGTCGGTATCAGGTTCTACTCCGGCCTACCGTTAAAACAATAAAAATATGTTCAATATTGCATGATGGGCAAAATGAATTGTTTCAATATCCTGAAATAAAAATAAAAATCGAAGGAATAGATACGAAAGCTTTGATAGACACAGGGAGCGAAATATCCTGTATGTCTAAAGAATTTTATTTAAAAAATTTTAAGATTAGTGAGAGGTGGCCTGAATGAAATAGACGAAATTTATTAGTAATAAATATTTTATTATAAAATACACAAAAGTATAATACAACTTGGCTGTCAAACAGTCATCCGCGGAATGAACAGACGCATCTCGCGTTCATCAAACATAACTCGCCTTACGGCGGCGCCACACACTACACACACATCCGATTGAGCTTGTCTATATTTTCAACACTCTCTCCTACGCTCAATGTTATTTATCATACATAAATAATTTTTATTAGAATGCATAAATGAAAATGTATTAAAAAAAATGAAATTTTTAAGGTTTTCAATTTTGATATAAAGATGAGTATCGTTTGCTCTGTCGCTTGTTGTTTCATTTAGCACCTGTAATACATACGAAGTAAAGAATATTAAAATAAAATTTGAATAAACAAGTGTAAATATGTTTTTTTTTTTTTTTTTTAATTTTTGTCACTTTTATCAGTCATTTAGTATTAACTTTGACAGTCGTTAATGCAGTTCAAATGCCAGCGGTTTTCTAAATACGTCAGCTATCTGATGCTTAGAAGAAACCTAGCTGACATTTATCAGACTTCTTTCTTCACACTCTTCCACATAGTGTTTCTTTATTTCTGTCATATGCCTTAATTTTTTTCTACAACTTGCAAACAGTCGTTCTGTCCTATATATCTGAGTTCAGTCTTTCATTCCTTTAAAGTATCTAAATACTCTCTCAACTGACTACCAGTCATCTTCAATGGGGTTGGTGTATGCTTAGAACATTAACAGCATAGGCAATATCTGGCCTGCTTGCATTGGCTAAATATAATAATGTGTCAACTGCTTTGCGATAGAGTTGATTACATTTACTTTCTGTCATTAGTTTTTCACTTACTTTGTCCTTTTCTTCACGCTGCTTTTTCTTCCACCTGATTGGTTACCATCGGTATTCGTTGAGGAGTTGATTGATCAATACTAAACTTCTTTAGCACTTTGTTTATATATTCTTCTTGCTTAATGCTTAGTATCCTTTTTTTTCTGTCTCGCTTTATTTTTAAGCCTAAAAAAACTTTTAGGCTCGCCAATTTCTCTCATTTCAAATTCTTTTTTCAAATTTGTCTTTCATTCTCTCAAGCATCTCTACACTGTTGCAAACTAGCAGAATATCATCTACATACAATATTAAGATAAGAAATCCGTCTTTTTCTTGCTGAGTAAATAAACAAGGCTGATTGTTGAATTATCTAAGTCCATATTTCTTTACTACCTCTTTAAATTTTTTATTCTAACATTTTAGACTGACTTTCAAATAGTATGAAGCCTTTTTTAATTTACAAATCTTGTTTTGTTTGATCTTTTTATAAAAAGTCATCCTTTTAGGTATTTCCATATATATATTTCACTGTTTAAATATCCATTTAGAAAAGCTGTATTCACGTCCATCTGACATATTTCTAAATCCAGTTTGTTTGCCGTTGCCAGTATAGGTAATCGTCAAACCGGTGCATATGTTTCTTGCAAATAATATTCATTTCTATCTTTGAAATCACGAATTACTAGTCTGGGTTTATATTTTATTTTTTTGTCTTTTAAAAACCCATCTTAAATGTATAATGTTTGATCTTTTTCTGTCATTCATTTCAGTTGATTAACAACTTATTTCCATACACTATTTTTACACATAGATTTTAAGTTTTCATTAATAGTTTTGGTCCATTTTTATTTGTCTTTTGACTTTATAGCTTCCAAGTATGTAGTCAGATCACTATTTATTTCAGCTAATAAAACATGAGTTTCTTCGTCCATCTTATTTTTTGTACTTGTTTGTGTTTCCATTAGTAATTCAATTTTTCGTTTTGTTTCCTCTCCCTTCATATTCAGTATTTTTCTTAACTTTTGTTGGTCGTGCTACTGATTTTTTTTTTTTTTTTTGTTTATTGTCTCCCCCCCCCCCCCCGGTTCTCGTTTCTTTTTATTAGTCTTATTATTTTGTTTTCATGGTTATCCAACTGATCTTTTGACTTTCTTTCCCACAGGTCTTTGTATTCGTGTATCATTCTCTCTGTCTTCTTCTTCGAAATTCACAAACCATGTATTTTTATCTGTTCATCAATTTGTTTCCAATCTTGTATATCATTTGTTGCATACCTGTCCTTGTAGACTAATTTTATTCGTTGAATCATATGTCTCTGATTTTGTATAATTTTCCTACATTTGGTTTTAGTAAGATGTATCCAGTCTCTTCCTATCCTATTAGAATAACTGTCTTTGCAATAAAATGAAATTTTGGATCAACCTTCCTTTACACTTTCATGTAAGCAAAACATCCAAAACGTTTTATTTGATTCAAATTCATTTCATAATCATTCTTGAATTTTTAAATTATTGGTACTATGTCATTTATTGCATGCGGTGTTATGTTATAGGCATGAACTGACGCATTTAATGCCAAGTTTCACATGTTTTCTGGTAAACCAGAATCATATATGAGGGCTCTTACCTTCTTTTGTACAGTTTGATAGAACCTTCCTACAATTCCATTGTGCTGAGATGTATCTGTATAAGACTGATTCCATTCACATTCGTGCAGGCCGTCACTGATCGAATTTTTTTTTTCTTCTGAGTAATAAAAATACCTTCTATTATGTATATAAAGATAAAATTTACCTCGTAGAACGCTCAAAAATTTTTTTTTTACCACAGCAATTTTAGTGTTGGATGTAAAAACAAAAATTGAAAAATTGAAAATGAACCTCTACTTTTAAATGACTATAGCTCCGTCAATTTTTAACCTTTTTGGGCGTTCTTTTAAAGAAAATGTGCGGAACTCTGTCTAGTTTTAAATGCAATCTCGATTTTCATAATACAATGTAATCTCACTGAGTTATTTACGAAAAACCGAAAAGAGCGATTTTTTTCAAACACAATTTCTCAAAAACTATATTTTTTTTTTTTTTTGAATTTTTATATGATTTTATACACGAAAAATACTAACTTTAAGGGTAGGTGAGAATATGCGATTTTGCCTTATTTTTTTTAACAGATTTTTAAACGTTTTTTTATATTTTCGATTTTAAAACATTGATATCATGGCGCATCGTACTATTTTTCAAACTTTACATGTTCTTACAACTATTTTTATGTTTTTATTTAGTAAAATATCAAAAATATCAACAATAATTTTTAAAGTAAACCCCGGATCGAATATTTTGATCAATTAGAACCAAAGTTATGACGATTTAAAGTTTAAAAAAAAATGCTGGAACTTTAGATAAATATATTTGCTTTGAATTTTGAATTTTGAATTTTGAATTTTGAATTTTGAATTTTGAATTTTGAATGTTTAATTTGAATTTTGAATTTTGGAAAGATGAATTTTTTAAATACTAAAATATATTATTTGGTCATTTTCAATGAATAAATAATATGCGATACAATTAAAAAATGAACACTAATGATTTGAGAACTAATGTGAATAAAAAAATCCGAATTTGAATAAAACCTTTCAATTTACTTCTTGACACTCATGTCTCGAAGTTTTGGCAGTGTAGATTTGATTTCGTTTACTTTTCCAACAGTAAATCTTTTGAATAGCTTTAATTTCTTTTCCATCACAGCGGCCCGGAAACAGCACTTTCGGTCCTGCGACAAAAACACAAAAGTGTTGTTTCCGGGACGCGGGTGATGGAAAATAGTATACGCACCTGCGGGGGAAACTTGTTCGCCCCTTAGCACGCGTTTAACACCCTCGGCTACGCCTCGGGCGTTATTATACGCGTGCTATGGACCGAACAAGATGTTTCCTCCCGCAGGTACGTAATATACTATTGCATTTCCTAATCATTCCATTTTTTTTGTCTGTCGAAAAACTTCTAACTCATCCTTACGGATAATCGACAGAGTATATTTTGACACGTGAGAGGCGAAATTTTCAGCGTTTCTAATAAAATCTGCACTCTTCTTGGACAGATTATGCATGGTAGCATAATGTTTAACTAAACCACTAATACCATCACAAGCGCCTTTACCATGACCTGTTGCAGAAAAAAGCCATTTTCTGTTTACTTTTGAGTTTTGAAGCTCATAGAATTGATATCTATTTTTAAAATGACTGGCAGCTCTATCGGAAATGGTTATGATTTCATCAAGATCTTGCGCAATATGTTTTTGTTTTAAGTTAAATTTATAGCCATTAGGGCATGAGACAAATCATGTAATATCGTAATGGTGACATAAGATGTTTATTATTTCCAAAAAGATATGAGTAAATATTATTTGTTTTACAAGATAGCTTGAATTCTTTTGGGCAGAACTGTCTAATTTTCTGCAAAATCGACATAAATAACTAATTGAAAGTCATCATTTTTCGCTAAAAGTTTAATCTTTTTAATTGCTATACGTTGAATTTCTTTGACCAATTTATGAGCACTTACAGCGAGAGCGCGCTCTCCTAACTCTATTAAGAAATTTTCAATTGTGCTAGTTTTATTCAGTAAATTTGATTTTTCCCACACACCATAAATTATTTCTTCATATAAATCTTCTTCTGACAAAGAAATTACTTATAAATCAATAGAATCTCCAATGGGACATTGTTTACATTCTCTTAGTACACATTTCATATCATCTTTTGAACAAAAAAGTGAAGAACATATTTTTAATTCCAAATGTGCAATGTCTTATTTATTCTCTTTTTTATAATTATTCAAAGCATCTAACATTAGTTTAAGATTCTCGCAGTAAACGCAAAGACACGAATCGATGGATGGATGAGATATAACCCACTTTGGTCTTAAAGCGTAGAATGTTGATTTACCAATTTTTGTTTTCATTTCAGGATTTTTGTATTTAAATAATTAATATATTTCTTTTATACTTCGCGTAAGAAAGCGTTTGACTTTTTTAGTTTTTATACTATTTTCTTTGATAGATACTGTGTCGCTTTTATTTGCAGTTTGACGAGAACAATTAAAATCATCGTTCAGATAATAATCCTTTACTTTCATTAAAATTTCACTATCTAAAGAATGGCCACAATAGTTCTCAGACTGCTTGTAAATTTTTTTATTATTAACCAATGATCATGCTTGATCAATCATATAAATAGTTACATTTGGTAAAACTGATACTAAA
Organism: Anastatus disparis; assembly: GCA_017163975.1. NCBI lineage: Eukaryota > Metazoa > Arthropoda > Insecta > Hymenoptera > Eupelmidae > Anastatus > Anastatus disparis. The sequence goes on along the minus strand of JAFFSR010000267.1, from coordinate 2,981,764 downwards.
TAATCTTTGGAAATATCACTTGGTATAATACTCAACAATCGCACTTTCTCAAGAAAATTTGAACAATTATCTAATGCAATTTTAATATTCGCAATCCATTTATCATTTGTTTTACATTCATTATTTTCATTCAATGCGCGCAAATCCATTATATCGTAGACTTTCATCATTTTACTTGCTATTTGTGAATCAAATGTATCGTTTATTTGTTTTGTTTTTCGGAGAGCATAAGATTCTCGCATCTTGATATTAATACTTTGAGGCATTTTAATTGGTGAAATGTTTAATTTTAAATTACTTAAAGTCTCGTTGAGCTGTTCTACCACAGCCTAACTATGAATAAAATCTTCCAAAGATTGTTGACTGCTTGAAGTCGATGAAATAGGCGCATTTTTCACTTCATCTAATAATATTTTGTAACACGAAGGGCATACTTTATCTTCTTTAGAGAAAGAAGTATTTGGATACAAACACTTCAAAGTCTCCGTTAGATCACCTAATTCTCTAAGCGGACTTTTGGAGCAATCATAAACAACTTCTTTGTGCCTTTCTTTTAAATCCTTGCACTTTATTTTAACAATCAGTGATGCCATTATTGATATTCTGTTCAATGACAGATCGATAAAAAATAATTTTTCATAAACATTTTTATTTTTTATCTTCCTTTTCTTATATTTTTAAACGCGTCAAGTCGTTAATGAGAATGCAAAGAACGAATCATTGCCACCTAGTGGTGACATGCGTTAACTCTGATAGTCTCTACTCCTCGTAGAAGCTATTCTGCAGTTGTTGATACGGAAAGGATAGGTGGATGGTAGGTGCTTGAAATAAAGACAAGATTTCCTTTAATATATAATACGTGTATTCACCTGGAGATGACAAAGCAAGGTACTTATCTATCCTGAAGTCAAGAACGCTCTTACGACTTCCTTCGCTCTCGTGTAACACATAGCTTACACTCGCAATCGCTTACTTGCGCACCGCAGGCTGCGCGTGACATTTACATGTCTATACACTCATACACACACTCTCTATGCCTGTGTACCCACAGTACTCCCCCCTAAATAACCATCCATGGTTATTTACCTCAAAAGGAATTAATTTTTATTTTACATAAACAGTGGGTACTTTTTATTCTACATAAGATTTTTATACATAATTACTCGCGCAATTACATTATCTTTATGCGCTTGCACACACTCCTACTACCTTTTACATAATTATATTCACACATACGCAATTCTAATTACATTACATCAGTACACATCATTTACATGACTTTTTTGCAACTATTACATATGCGCATACAATTACTCTTTACATACTTCTGTAAACAACGCTTAAAAGTCCATTTTCATCATATACTCTTGCACCACATCTTGCCATAGCCGTAGACAATGCCGGACTGATGATCACTTTACAATTAAGAAAATCCAACCTGAACCTTGGTACATTCCTTAATACCGTCAATACAAAGTTTATGTTGAAACATTTATTCTTCTTATTATTCCTTCCATAATGATTATTCATTTTTATCATTTCTATGTTGGTATTATTGAAGGAGTTTAGTGTTCTTTGGACATTAGGGTGGTATGACATCTCTACCGAACGTAGTGCTCGCTGGCCAGCAAAATCAAAACCCTGATCGTTCGGCTCCAATCCTCTGATATTTAATATCCGCAGTTTCCTTGACTTAACAATGATCTCCTGGACACTCTGTATCAAGTACCTGTTATTCTCTATATTCACCTCCACTAGGCTTTCATTAATATGTAGTACTGGTTCATGAACGAATTCTAGTTCCTTACTTTGACTTTTTAAGTACTTATAATGGAAAATCTTCATTCTGCCGCCGTGATTATACACTGCCTCAAGAATTCTCCATCCCTGCATTCTTTGATCTATACTATTTACATCGGTTAAGTACAATTCCTCCAGTACTTCGTTTTCCTTGAGAAAGCTGTACAAATACTCCATGTACAATTCTTTGCATCCCTCAAGGTTAATGCTCCTTAAACTAGAGAACAACTTATTATCTAAAAATCTTAATCTAATATGTGCATTATTTACAAATGTGGCCTCTTCCAGCCCCTCTATACGCATTTCTGCATCGAACACTGTAGTCACGTTGGCCACTTTTAAGCTTCTTACATAACAAGCTTCTGACACCTCGGCTATTACCTCCTTGGTCATCACACCACCAGACAAGTCCATGTGATCGATGCGCCACTTCTTGTTCCTTCCCTCCTTTTGGTACCTTAACAGCTTCCTGATGGTAGAAGCTTCGACCTCCCATCTGCATCCGCCAGTCCATACATTGACAAATTCAAATTGTCTTGCGTCCTCGAACAAACGTTCTAGCCCGCTTACTCCTTCGTACCTACGGTGATGTAGCAGCAGGTCTGTTGCACCCAGCTTGTAGCACGGTTCCCGCAAACCGTCTAGAGCGCACATAAAATTCATTACATCTACTGGCTGTAGATGCCACAGGATCCTGCTGATGATATCAGGGGCGCGCAATGCTTCGACAGATGGAGGCACGACCTTGAACTCTGGCTTCTCCAAGGTTAATTCCTCGAGTGTCCCTACGGAAGCTTTCTGGTCAGGTTTAATGGACAAGTAGAACTTACTTCCATTTTTGGTTTCCATCCACATCTTTCTTAGGAGCGCGTCACACTGCATCCTTGTTGATGCAGCGAGAGTGTGGCATTTGATGTTAGCGCACGTTCTTCTACCTGTCAAATGGATTTTCCTTATCTCGAAATCCTCCTGACCGAATGACCTCAAAATCTGGTCCAACTTCTTCTTGCCTGGGTTCATTGGCATGTTGTACAGAAACAAATCCAGCACAGGGTCATCACCGATGAAGAGCGATGGTTTTTGAACTCATGTTCCTGTGTGTTCTTCATCGCGTTTTTTCACCGGCTCTACTGGCAGCGTTGATTTTACCAATACATTGTTGTGTGTAAGGATCCATAAACTCATATAAGTATACCTCTGCCAATCTGTACTCAGCCTTCTTCGTGAGATCATGCGTCTCGTTTATCTTGTATAATAGGCCTCTGGCCAACTCCTCCAAGAAAAACATTCTGGCTCGGCTGACGGTACTCTTTAGCGATACAAATATCTGGGAGAGCCCAATCAGCTTCACCTATATATAACAAAAAAAACAAACATTATTAATATAACGCATTACAATATTGCCTAAGATTAATCACATTTCTCTTTAAAGTGAGACACTGTTGTACAAAATCTAACTTTCTTATTACCCTTTTCATTATTTTTACAATTATTATTTTTTCTATACAATATTATACTATCCATTTTTCTACGCCTCAAAATGTTGGGTATAAACCTCTCTCTCTTTTTACCATTACCCTTATCTTTTTCGCTACCTGTCGCTTCGTGCTCTACCCTGTTACCGGTTTCTATTTCTTTGTCGCTTGCTACGTTACCTGTTTCGTTACACGTATCCGTAATGTCTATTTGCTCGCTACTGAGCTCGTCGAATTCGCTATTACCTGCCTCGTTATGATTATATCCTGGTACCTCCTGTGTCGGGTTACCTTCGTCCAATGCTTCGCATTCTTCACCACTTGCGGGTGGAGCTTCTTCATGAATCTGAGCTTCTGTTACTATGACGTTTTCTTCATTCATTCTATTATTATCCTCGCTCAGTTCTACGTTGCTACTACTCGTTTGTGGCTCCATTTCATTAGCCAGAAAATAGGCTGGCTTCAACCTTTCTACATTTACCGTTACGTTTTTATCTCCTTTCCTTATGACGTAATTACGGCCATTTTCATGCCTAGAGATGACCTTATATGGCCCTGAATACGGTTGCACAAGAGGTGGTTTAACTGCTTTTATCTTTTCTAGCACATGAGTACAATTTGCTAAATCCTTGAATACAAATGTTTTTCCTGAGTTGTTATGTACTACAGGTACAGGTTTAACCTGCCTCATGTACTCTCTAAACTCTGCCAAGAATAGATCTTGCTCTCTAGCGTCTGTTTCTCTGAATTCGCACATGTCACCTGGTATGGTGAGTGTTGTTCCGTAAAGAAATTCAGCTGGACTGGCCTCCGTGTCTTTTCTTAAACGCGTTCTTAACCCCAATAGAACAGTCGAGAGGTTTCTAGTCCAATCTCGACCTTCCATATGGCACATCAATGCTGCCTTAAGATCACGGTGCCATCGCTCAACCATGCCGTTCGCGGCTGGATGGTATGCCGTAGTACGTATTCTCTTACATCCAATTAGCTGCAGTAGTGCCTGAAACATGCCGGACTCAAACTGTTTGCCTTGATCTGTAGTCATGATGACAGGTGCACCAAAACGAGACACCCACGTGTCATAAAAGCGCGTGCGACAGAAGGAGCCGATGCATCGTATACGGGCACCGCCTCCGGCCACCTAGTATACCTGTCTATCATGGTCACAAGATATCTGTAACCCTCGCTAGGTGGCAACGGACCGACTAAGTCGACATGCACGTGGGCGAACCGTCCATCAGGTTCGCTAAACTTCATAGGTAAAAACTTGTTTTCCCTAGTGACTTTCGATCGTTGGCACTCCATGCATGCTCTGCACCAAGATGTTATCTGCCTATTCATATTTGGCCATACGTACTGCTTCCTTATCATCTTACTAGTTGACCTAGCAGATGGGTGTGCTTTATTGTTAAAGAGTTCAAAGATGACTGCCCTCAGCGCCTCTGGTATATACGGCCTGAGGGAGTCTTGTGCTATTTCGCAATAAAATGGCGTGTTTTCTACACCATATTGCAGTTTTACCAGCTTGAGTTGATGCTGCGGATTACCTACTATGTCCCGCAGCTGTTGATCTTCCCTTTGTTGTCTAGCTATCTCATCTAGTGAGAATATTGTCGGAAATCGGAAGTCATCAACTCTCGATAATGCATCAGCCACCACATTATTCTCTCCTGGCAAATAGCAGATTTTCACGTTATATTCTGCAATATAAGTCAACTTCCTTGCTTGCAGTGCTGTGCAACTATCTAAGCTCTTACCTAACGCATACACCAATGGTTTATGGTCTGTGCATACCGTAAACTCTCTGCCTTCTAAGTAGTAACAAAAATATTTGATAGCCTCGTAAATAGCCATCAGTTCACGATCGTACGTGCCGTAATTCGATTGTGCGGGAGTAAATTTTTTCGAAAAGAAGGCCAGCGGCTTCCACTCGTCTCCTACTCTCTGTTCTAACGCTGCGCCCATCGCAAAATTCGACGCATCCGTAACTAACCTAATCTCCGCATTTTTAGCCGGAAATGCAAGATACGCAATATTCGCTAATTCTTCTTTTATCTTCTTGAATGCTTGTTCTGCTTCTTCGGTCCATTCCACGGGTCTTTTATCCTTTTTCTTAATATCTTTAATCATAGCTACTAAATGTCTCTGTACCTCCGCGGCTCTTGGTATGCTTTTTCTATAAAAGTTTACCATTCCCAGAAATCGACGCATCTCGTCTTTTGTCTGGGGTTTCTTAAAGGCTTGTATCGCCTCGACCTTAGATGGGTCTGGTTTGAATCCATTTCCGTCGATGAGATGGCCCAAGAAAATAAGTTTATCGACTCCAAACTGACATTTATCTATGTTCAATTTGAGGTGGAACTTCTCTAACCTCTCTAGGACGACTCTAAGATGTTCTTGGTGCTCCTCGTCTGATGAAGATGCAACCAAGATATCATCAACGAATGCGAACACAAAATCCAGGTCGCCCACGGCCTGGTTTATGTATCGCTGAAATGTCTGCGCAGCATTTCGAAATCCGAACGTCATCACTAGGAACTCATAAAGTCCGAATGGAGTCGTCACCGCTGTCTTTGGTACGTCCTCTGGGAATATAGGAATTTGCAGGAATGCCTTTTCTAAGTCGAGTGCGGAAAAAATAGTTTTCTTTTCTAAATTATATGCGAAATCCTGAAGATTGGGAATTGGGTACTTATCTGGCACCGTGACTGTGTTCAACTTTCTATAGTCGCCACAGATTCTCCACTCACCATTTTTCTTGGGGACCATATGGATAGGTGTAGCCCAAGGGCTTTTTGAAGGTTGGCAAATGCCTTCCTTACACCATCTCTTAAACTCCTGCTTTGCCGCCTGCAGCTTATCAGGTGCCAATCTGCGCGGTTTTTGCGCTACTGGCGGTCCCACTGTGGTGATGTGGTGGTACACATCTATCTTTCTTTTAATTTTTGGCTTTTCAAGCCCAAGTACCAATGGAAATTCTTTTATAATGTGTGCGTACCTATTCCTCGGGTCTATTAATGACACTTGCACATACGTCACTTTCTTTGCCGTGCCTGTGACTGACTCACCCGTTTTTGCATCCACTAGCTCCCGTCGGGTCAGATCTGGGAGTAAATGGTAGTGCTGAATGACGTCGCCACCTAGTATCGCATATGGTACGTCTGCTACAATGAACGTCCATTTGATCTTATTCTTAAACCCGAAGTCTAATTCCCTGTATATCACGCCATACGTGTTTATTTGCGTATTATTCGCTGCGTATAATTTAACGCGCGCCGCTTTCTTTTACTATTCTTTCCTTTCGGAACTAGCGATACTTCCGCACCCGTATCTACCAAAAAGGTTTCGTTCACTACTTTATCTATTACGTGGAGGCGTATTCCTTCCGTGTCCGACGAGGTTGCCCCCTCTACCCGCCGGCTCGAGAGTTTAAATGCTCTCTATCTCTATTATTCCTTCGCGTTTGATTCTTTTCTTTTCCAACGCTATTACTTCTTGCTACCCCGCGGTTGGGTGATTTAGACTGTTGACTTTTCCTATCATTAGTAGGTGGAACGGACTCCTGCCTTTTCTCGTAGTTAATCCAATCGCAGGGCTCTAAACATTTATACGCGCTCTTTCCATATTTCGTATGGTATACACAATAACGTTTCCTGTTATTCCGACTGTTGGTTCGCGAGCGTCCTCCGCCCCTAAACTCGTTTCCTACTTTACCGAGCGTCTTCTTGATAACTGCTTCAATATGAGCTTTAATATCTACATTATCGGCATACGGTCTATCATTTTCCTCTTTACCATGGTTTATTACACTAACCACTTTACCGACCTCTTCGCATTTATTCTTATATATTTCATCTGCGTTTTTTACGATAACTTCTTCGTTTCTTAAGTTTATTTCTCCCACTATGTGCGATTTAATGCTGGGTGGAAGATTATATTTCCATACCCTTAAGACAACCTCGCGTTCTATTATACCGTCCGACACATCGAGCAATTCTCTTAAATACTCCGATGGCTTTTCCCCGTGCGCTCGACATTTCCTAAATAATTTATTAAACCTCTCTTCTTGTGACTGTCCGTAAGTCTCCATGAGGTATTTCTTCAACTCGTTATATCTATTTCCCGGCTTTAATGTTTTTACTAAATTCGATGTTTCGCGAATTACGTCGTTATCTAGATTGTTTATAAGTAATACGAACGCTACGCTCTCGTCCGTAACATTTTGCATTTTAGCCTGGGCTTCAAATAAGTCGAACCACGTTTCCGGATTATGTTTCCAGAAGGGAAAATTAATTTGACGATTCTGCATGAAGTTACCGGGTACTACCATGTTCGCGCGTTGTTCACCTAACCTAAAATTATTTTTCGCGTCACCAACATTCTCTTTATTTGCGTGCGTCGGTATTTGCCCATTGTTATGCACATCGCGTGCTTCTAAATTTTCTCCCGGTTTATTTCGGTCTAACTCGAGCGTTTCTATTCTTTTTATTAAAATTCCCATATTCGTTTCATGATCTTTTCTCATTTCTAATAATTGTTTTTTATAATATTCTTCTACTCTCCTCGTACCGCTCATTCCTAGTATACTACTACCGTTCCATATTTCTTGATCCGCGAGAGCCCTATTATTATCTACCTGGTTCCTAAACGTATCTCGTTCCCTATTATTAGGCGTGCTATTACATACACCGGCCATAGCGTCGTCAATTCCGCCATTAAACGCGTTCCCGGTAGTCATTTTGTGATTCGAGGTTATATATACAATATAAAGCTATCTTCGCTATAAAATTTTTTTTTTTCCGACCTTGATCGATCTGACTAGACTCAATAAATACACACGCAATATATAAATAATTAAAATAAATAAATAAATAAATTACATGAACGATAAATGTTCACTATACTACATATAAATACACAAATAAATAAATAAATAAGACGTTAAAATAAATAAATAAATAAATAAATTACACGCACGATAAATATTCACAATAATACAAACGCTTTAATAAATAAATAAATAAATAAATAATAGACGCTACATAACCGTTAAAATAAATACTCACGAAACACACGTTTAAACACGTACATAAACATTTGCTTATACTGTCGATCAAGGTTGATTGCAATAGGTGTAGAAGGCCTACGCAAAATGCTACATCAATAAAATCACAGAGGACTGTTTACAATCTTATATATATTCGTTAGCTCGTCCCGCGTGCGCGCGCAACACAATTCTTATTATTTTTTCTCGCGTCTTACCGGTATGCGTGACCTCCGCACGGCCCCTTGAGAACACCTAAGAGCTACACAAATGTAAGGGTTAGAGTGTATCTCTCAAGGTCGTACATCGGCCCCAACATACCAGCAATTATATTTTGTTCGTTATATTAAAATTTTACACGCGCACACGCGACTTGCCGCGAATCACCTCTATCTAACCTCGAAATAACCTCAAAATACCCGTCGCGTCTCGGCTTTTATACTCGTTTCTAACTAACCGCTTTTATTTCCACGCACAACCGAATCACTTTTTTTTTCTTTTTTGCACTATATTTTTTTTCGTTATTAACATAATTATTTTTCATGTACTTATATGCACAGATTTCCTACTTCTTCGTGTGTAACTTCCCCCTTTTTATGAAGGAAGAGAGAGAGAGAGGTTTCCTACACTCCCCCAGTCTGCACGCTCTCTATTTAAAAGACAAAAGAAAAAAAAAATTTATACAAGGCATATGACCGCCAGTAACCGATGCAGCCACGACTCGTGGACAAATAGACGAACAAATTCGATGGTTTGCACCACGTGCCGAGTCTACAACGGCACCAACCGTCCCCTTAAGAACATTAAAACGTCCACAAAATTTCTCACTATATTCTCTATTTAACGTGCAGCTGGAGAAAGCCAGTCTCTCACTTACTGTGCTTTCTTACTATACTAGTACATGCATGTATATATATATATATATGTATCTTACGAGCGAACAATTACTTTGTATATAGAGAAAAATTCACTGCTATAATTTTTTAAGATAATTATTCATTAGTTATACTTTAATACATATCATAAAATCTTTAAGATAATTATTCATTAGTTATACTTTAATATATATCACAAAATTTTTACTTCTATTTTTTTTTTTTCAAGATAAGTACTACAGCGCGCTCGCGAAATTATAACTCTAACCTTTAAAATGTATTTCCGGCGAGACGATGGCAACCTTTGCTTGGACCCTTGCTGGCCGACGGCTTTTGCTCAGGCGTCCTGCTAGCTGCTGCGCTGTCTTGTCTCCCCTAACGGTTGTCGGGGTCACCAATGATAGTCTCTACTCCTCGTAGAAGCTATTCTGCAGTTGTTGATACGGAAAGGATAGGTGGATGGTAGGTGCTTGAAATAAAGACAAGATTTCCTTTAATATATAATACGTGTATTCACCTGGAGATGACAAAGCAAGGTACTTATCTATCCTGAAGTCAAGAACGCTCTTACGACTTCCTTCGCTCTCGTGTAACACATAGCTTACACTCGCAATCGCTTACTTGCGCACCGCAGGCTGCGCGTGACATTTACATGTCTATACACTCATACACACACTCTCTATGCCTGTGTACCCACAACTCCTTACAAAATTAATTCAAATTCTAGGCGCGAAATTCGAACTAATAAAAAAATTATATTCTCCAACAAAAAAAAATTCTATTATAATAATGTACCATAGTAAAAGAGGATAAATGGTTATGTATTCTTTCATCAAAATAATTTCGTTTTTTAAATGAAAAAATTTATATTTTCATATTTTAATCTTTAACGAAAATTGCGTTTCCTCAATGTAAATATCATATTTATTTAAAGTTTCAGCATTTTTTTTTAAACTTTAAATCGTCATAACTTTGGTTCTAATTGATCAAAATATTCGATCCGGGGTTTATTTTAAAAATTATTGTTGATATTTTTGATATGTTAATAAATAAAAGCATAAAAATAGTTGTAAGAACACGTAAAGTTGGAAAAATAGTACGATGCGCCATGATATCAATGTTTTAAAATCGAAAATATAAAAAAAAACGTTTGAAAATCTGTTAAAAAAAAATAAGGCAAAATCGCACATTTCTCACCTACCCTAAAAGTTAGTATTTTTTATGTATAAAATCATATGAAAATTCAAAAAAAAAAAAAAAATATAGTTTTTGAGAAAATCGTGTTTGAAAAAAATCGCTTTTTTCGGTTTTTCGTGAATAACTCAGTGAGATCACATTGTATTACAAAAATCGAAATTGCATTAAAAACTAGACGGAGTTCCCCACATTTACGTTAAACGAACGCCCAAAAAGGTTAAAAATTGTTGGAGCTATAGTCATTTAAAAGTCGAGGTTCATTTTCAATTTTTGAATTTTTGTTTATACATCCAACACTAAAATTGCTGTAGTAAAAAAAAAATTTTTTTTGAGCGTTCTACGAGGTAAATTTTATCTTTATATACATAATAGAAGGTATTTTTATCACTTAAAAGAAAAAAAAAATTCGATCAGTAACAGCCTGCATGAATCTGAATTAAATCAGTCATAAACAAATTGATTTCCTACACCCAGTCTTTCCAAAACTTCTTGAGTATATCCACCTTTATACTTAGTACCTTAATCTGTCCTTCAAAAGCACACTTTTGAATGTATTATTTGCAGAGGTTCAGTCGCTCTATGCCTGTCTTAAATGGCAATCAGTCAAACTTTACAATCATAACTGACTTTAATCTCATGTGGCTTATGGAGATATCTGTCTACAATCGTGTTTTCAAAATCTAAATATTTTTCTTCTTTAACTATCTGATTTCTTCCTTTTTATTAAATTAATTATTTTCTTCAATATTCTGTTCTTTATTCATTTTTCTTGTCGTTACATATGCTAAAACCTATCTTTGTTTTAAATTATTTTCCATCGGATCTGATTCAAATTCAATCAACCAATATGGTCATTTATATATTTCTGTCAAATATATATATATATATATATATATATATATATATATATATATTGAAACATGAGACTTTTTGAATTAAAAAATAAGCGGACACCGGGCGCGAACCCCGCTCCTCGAGATCTCCAGGCACGAGCTCTATTCACCGAGCCAATGCCGCACTGCTATATACAAGTTAAAATCCTACTTATAAGGCTCTTCGCCGGTATAGTAGGTATCTATGTACAAATATAACATGTGGATGGAAAATCCACCATGTTACAATCCCCCCCACCACACGAAAGTACTTCGGTGGAACCGATAATTTCGTCATACTTGCTCTGCTCGCTCTGCTCTCCTCCCCCCCACACGAAAGTACTTCGGTGGAACCGATAATTTCGTCATAACTGCTACTGCTACTTGCTCTGCTCGCTCTGCACGCTCTGCTCGCTCTGCTTAATGCTAATAACTTAATGCTAAATTTTAAAATGCTCTATAGTTGCTCCAGTGGGTTATTTTGTTGGGCGCCATTGAAACATGAGACTTTTTGAATTAAAAAATAAGCGGACACCGGGCGCGAACCCCGCTCCTCGAGATCTCCAGGCACGAGCTCTATTCACCGAGCCAATGCCGCACTGCTATATACAAGTTAAAATCCTACTTATAAGGCTCTTCGCCGGTATAGTAGGTATCTATGTACAAATATAACATGTGGATGGAAAATCCACCATGTTACAATATATATATATATATCTATTATTTTATTGCCTAATTAAATCTCTAGAACCTTATTTGCAAACCTACGTAAGAGTGATTTTCATTTCTGTTTTTCACGCAGATTACTCTGTCTAAAGTAATAAATTTTCTATCAGCCGTATTTATTTGCACGTTTCCTTCTCCCCCAGATTTAAGATTTGCACTGCTGTCTTTATTTGCACATTAGATTTCGTCCGGTTGTTTAACTACACTAATTTTAATGTCTTGAAAATCAACTTTGAATTTGTCAAATGTTCTATCGCACCACTGACAGCACTCTGTTCATTAGTCTTCTCATTTCTAGATTTTAATTGGTTAGAATTGCCTTCTTTTTGATATTTTCCTCTATTGTATTTTAAATAATTTTCTTGTCTCCTTTTACTATTAGATTTCGCTCGTTTTTGATTGCCATAATTAATAAGATTAGTTATTTCACGTTTGAATGCAGTCCGGCCTGTACTTTCTTTACTTTTATTATTATAATATTTTTTCTGTTGTTCTGTCTGGAGTCTCCCTGACACTTTGGCAATGTTGAGATCACATGGTCACGGGTGAATCTTTAATTAAAGAAATACGTCTTTATGCTAGTTTTCTGTCGTGAGCAGTCGCTGGCATCGTGCCCATAACCATCGCATTCAAAACATTGCACTTTCTGTATCGCCCCTGATTTGGCCATCATAGCTGTTGTTGGATGTTTCTCTGTCGATTGTTAGCTTTCAACTTGCATAATAAATAACTTTAATTTATCATAAGATAACCCTTTCACCATCACACTTTCTGTCATGAAATGTATTCCTTCTACTTGATGTACTTTGCTTATGATGGCATTATAGAAAAAAATCTTTTTCAGACAACGGTTTAACGTTTGATATGTTATTGAAACTTCTTACTATTTCTTCAAATCTGTCTATAAAATTAACTGCCTTTTCTTTCGCTGGATTATACTGTACGTTGTACAATTTTCCTTATTCTAGATGGAGTTACATTCATCTCACTTAATTTAATTTCTTTAAATTCTGTTCAACAATTCAACTGGATCTTTAATTTCCATAAGTCTAACATTATAGACTTTATCTATTCTACTTTTTAAAATATCACGAATTTTATATCTATGTTTTTTATTTATACTTTCAAATAAACTTTTATTTGCTATAATAGTACTATGTACAACATACATCCATCGAACTTAATTTAGACATAAAATAATCCAAAAAGTTTTCGAATTTAGTTTAGTTTATAACTTATAATCGCGTTTCGAATTAAGTCATTAATTTATAACTTATAATCGCGTTTTACTGGTCCGTCTTTTTCAGTCAGCCCGGTTTTGAAAGTTTCTGTCAACTGTTTAGAAACTTCTAAAATACTGTCGTTTTCTTTATTAAGTCTTTTATCAATCTTTATTTGTATTAAATACGATATTTTCAATTTATTTACCGGTCCTAGGTGTTAGTCCAAGACTGTCGAGTTCCCGAAACCTTCTGCTTTAAGTGTATAATTTTCAAAATCATTGTTTACCTTTAAATCGTTATGCTGTCTTTGGATTTATTTGTTCTTTCTGCCTCGTTACCAGTAGTCATTTTTGTTTTAATTCCTCCCTCATCGTTTCCAGAGTGTGGTTGCAGAAGATTTGCATAGCATTTCTTTCTTTTATTATCAAAGTCATCAAAGCGTCATCTCTTTTCTGCTCTATTCTTCGTCTCTTTTCTTTATCTCTCTTGTTCTTTGCCATTTCTGCCTTAACTGAATTAAGCTTATCCATTACCTTGTCCAATTTGTCAGATAGGTCTAAATAAAAATTTTCATTATAATAATCATGCTCAAAAATCTTACTCCTATCGTCAATTTTTCTGTCATAATTTTCTATTTGTTTTATTGACGAAACAACGAAATGTTTATTCATAAATATTTTATTTTTGTCTTTTCTTATCTGTCGCAATTTGACCTCCTGCAGTTACTTTAACTACAGCTTTTACACTATCTCGTTATATAGTCCCTCCGTCTTTTCGGTCTCATAGCTGTTGTTAATTCTGTCTTTTCTTTCTTTCTTATCAGTCATAGTGTGGCCACCTGTCGTACAGTAGGGCATATATGGTCTGTGTCTACCTCTGTAACTGTCCTTATTATTAGGTCAAATTCTTCACTCATAACGTACTTCTCAACTATTAAGGAATTGTAAACCAATATAAATAAAATTCATATAATTTTGCCGAACACAAGCAAAACTAGATAATTTACATTAGACTTAATTATTTATATTATGAGCTTAACAGACCGAACAGAAGCCTTTCAAGCTCAATATATCAATCACATATTTATGAAAAATAAAGAGAATCAACCCAGTAGGCTGAACACAAACAATATTAGGTAATTCATATTTATGACAATTCAAGAGAATCAATCGAACATGCCGAACACAAGCAATGTTAAATGATTCAAATTTGTCAGTTATTTATGTATATTTTCATATTTACAATTATACATATGTTCTATTATTCTCATACACAATATACTGAACACAAGTATTACTATGTATGTGAAAGCAGCAACTATGATCGATCAATATTATTTTAAAACCATGAATATTTTTTTAATTATTTATGTACCTACTATTGTACGTTCAAACTTGATTGAATAAAATTTTTAAATATAGAATAATTATTATTCAATACTCAATTTATAATCAATTTCTGTCATAGTTTTGAATCCAATGCTGTCTTAGATGACTGTCACATACATCCCCTCATGAGAATGCTTTTTTACAAAATCATTTACCGTCTCTTGTATTTTGAAAAACAGCCATAAGCTTCTTTCCTCTGTACAATGATAATTTTAAATTAATATTTTAAAATATATTTTTCTTTCAATTTATTTACATATACTCGTTCGTATCAGTCAGTTAATATTTAAATTAAATTATCATAGTGCTTCTCAAGTTTCTTACATGCGCATGAATATGCGTCTGTATATATACTTTCAGTCGTGCGCTCACTGTTATATATTCATGATGCTTATATACAGATATACACACAAATACATATACATTCGTATAGTCTAATCCACCATTCTTCACGTTCATTAATTTTTATAGCCGTCTTATATATTTATTTAATTAATTTTTGTTTTTATTAAAATCATTCTTTTCTTTTTCTTTTCAATCGGTCTTTTGCACGCATTTACATAAACTTTTTTGTCCGCTTTGGTTTAATTTGTTTCGCTTCACTCATTCTGTCTTTTTCTTAAGCTGTCATTTTTATCTCAACGATGCGCACACTATACACATACCCACACGTATATACTGTCTCTTTTGTTTATGCTATTGATATTCTGTTTTCACATCGATGTGTGTACACATACATACTTACACACATATACATATATGTCCGCACGTTTATTTTCACCGTAAATCAGTCACCGTCTTTCTGTTTTTTTTCTAGTTGCGCACGTACGTCTTCACGGACTTTTCATTGTACATGGCGTCGACGTTCCTTCGTCAACTCGCGTTGTACCTATGGCTGCCATGTTTGCACGTACCTTCATCTATACATTTTTCGGAAATTAAGCAATCGCTCTTCCTTCTACATGCATGTACACTTCACATTTATACGCAAAAACTCGTCCACTTTTACGTTTATTTTTTTTTATTAAAACGAAATTTCACCAAATCAAAGCAGCACTTATTTAAGAAAAACTAATTTTCCCGTCCTTTTGCAAACATTCACTTTTAGTCAGCCTCTATTGAACTTCCCTTATTTTTAATAAAATTTGCAAAATACACTCTTTGCTATTGTACAATGATTTTACTTTTCACAGTCGTTTCACTCAAGTCATACTTGCGATGTTTCTCTTTCTTTTTACTTGTAAGAACCCGCACTTCTCTGTTTTATTATAATTTGACTTTCTTACCAACCGTCGTGCCACCGGCGCTGTTCCTTCGTTTTGTGCTGCACGAGATTCTGTCGCTTATGTTAGCCTTTTGCGTAATTTCTTTCACATACTGCCCCACACCTTCACAATTGCAGTATACATAACACAAAGAAGCGGTGATAATGAGCTGCTTTAAACTTTACAAGCCGCAAGAAAAGTTAAAAAAAACGCGCAGTTAAAATCGCTCTGGGCGCATAACCTATTAAGATTAGCGAGATTTGACCTGAATAAGATAGACGAAATTTATTAGTAATAAATAATTAATTATAAAATACACAAAAGTATAATACAACTTGACTGTCCAACAGTCATCCACGGAATGAACAAACGCATCTCGCGCTCATCAAACATAACCCGCCTTACGGCGGCGCCACACACTACACATGCACGATCGAGTGTGTCTATATTTTTAACAATTTTAAACGTGACCAACAATATAATCAACAGGCAAAGTTATTAAAAATTCCAGAGGCACAAAATCATTTCGTTTGAATAAGCAAATATATGCAAAAATGGAAATAAATAACTTAGAAACAAAAATTCAGCCCTGCAGCCCCCTCTGGACAAAAATAAAAAAGATTTTAACGGAAAAAAATTTTTCTAGGTGACTTAGTATCAAATAATAATCATCCAAAAAAATTCTCATGGTTTGTGAATTAATTTTCGACTTCGATGATTTATTTCAGAAAGGTAGACCGACTAGAATACGAGAAAAAAAAAACAATTTTTTTAAGATATGGTGAGGGTGGTTGGGGCAGGGGAGTTCAAAATATGATGAAAACTCTTTTTTTGATATTAGAAATCCTATATTATATTAAAGTGAAACCAATTTTTTTCCGTTTCTCTGGTTCTCCGGTTCTCCGTATTTGTTAGAAGTGTCTAATCTTTTGGTAATAAGAGCAGCAATTTTTAATTGGGCCCTATATAATTAGTCCTCATTAGTCATAAGCATCTTTTTAGGCCATATTTTTTGGGTCTTATATTTTTTTGGGCCTAATATTTATTTAGTCTCCATATTTTTTGGGCTTTATATTTTTTGGGCCTTATATTTTTTTGGGCCCTATATTTTTTTGGGTTTTCTATTCTTTTGGGCTCTATATTTTTTGGGCCAAATATTTATTTAGTCTCCATATTTTTTGGGCTTTATATTTTTTGGGCCTTATATTTTTTTAGGCCCAATATTATTTTGGGCCCGATATTTTTTCGAAATTAATATTTTCTTGGGTTTTATAATTTTTTCAAGTCCTATATTTTATTTAGCTCTATTTTTCTGGGCCTTATATTTTTCAGGCCCTACATTTTTTTTAGTCCTATTTTCTTCGGGCCTCATATTTTTTTGGGTCTTATATTTGCTTGGACTCTATATTTTTTTGCACCCAATATTTTTTCAATTTTTATGTATTTTTAAGCTCTATATTTTTTTTGGCCCAATATTTTTTTGGGACTAATATTTATTCAATTCTTATATATTCCTGTGCTCTATATTTTTGGGCCTAATATTTTTTTTTCAATTTATATTTTCTTGCGTTCCATGATTTTTTTGAGTCCTATATTTTATTAAGCTCTAGATTTTTCTGGGCCTAATACTTTTCGGGCCCTACTTTTTTTTGAGTCCTATTTTCTTTGGGCCTTATGTTGTCTTGGGTTCTAATTTTTTTTGGGCCAAATATTTTTTTGATTCTCACATATTCTCTGGCTCTATACTTTTTTGTGCACAATATTTTTTTGGGTCCGATATTTTTTTGAAATTAATATTTTCTTGAGTTTTATAATTTTTTCAAGTCCTATATTTTATTAAGCTCTAGATTTTTCTGGACCTTATACTTTTCGGGCCCTACTTTTTTTTGAGTCCTATTTTCTTTGGGCCTTATGTTGTCTTGGGTTCTAATTTATTTTGGGCCAAATATTTTTTCGATTCTCACACATTCTCCGGCTCTATATTTTTTCGGGCCCAATATTTTTTGGAAATTTATATTTTTATGGGTTCTATAATTTTTTTCGGGTTTTTGTTTTATTTAGCTCTATATTTTTCTAGACCTTATATTTTTTAGGCTCTACATTTTTTTGAGTCATATTTTCCTTGGGCCTCATTTTTTTCGGCCTCTTATTTCTTGGCTTCCATATTTTTTTGGTCCTATATTTCTCTAGGCCTTATAATTTTTTAGACCTACTTTTTTTCGAGTCCTATTTTCTTTGGGCTTCTAATTTTTTTGGGCCATTTATTTTTCAGGGCCTTGTTTTTTTCAACTTTTTTTGGGTTTCATATTTTTCTAGGCTCTATATTTTTTTAATCTTATATTTTTTTGGGTGCAATATTTTTTTTATTTTTATATTTTCTTGGTCTCTATATTTATTTGGGCCCAATATTTGTCTGATTCTTTTGATTTTTTGGGCCCGATATTTTGGTGATTCTTATATTTACTTAGGCTCTATATTTTTTTAATTCTTATATTTTCTTGGGCTCTATATTTTTTTGGGCCAAATATTTTTATAAATCTCATATTTTTTTGGGCCAAATATTTATACAAATCTCATATTTTTTCGGGCGCAACATTTTTTTTATTATTATATTTTCTTGGTCTCTATATGTTTTGGGCCCAATATTTGTCTGATTCTTTTATTTATTTTATCCCAATATTTTCTTAAGCTCTATATTTTTTTGGGCCTAATATTTTTTTGATTCATATGTATTCTTGGCTCTATATTTTTTGAGCCCAATATTTTTTTGAAACATTTTTTTGGGCCCAATATTTTTTTACCATTATATTTTCTTGGTCTCTATATTTTTTTAAGCCCAATATTTATTTGATTCTTATATTTATTTTGGCTCTATATTTTGGGCTCTAAATTCTGCCATAATAACCTAAATTTTAATGAATTTTTAATAATGTTCATATGGCTTCCATGTCGTACAATTGGTAATGTTTGCCTGAAATCTCCTGATACAATTATGGTTTTACCACCGAAGGGTTAGTTTACATCGCATGAATCTTGAAAAAAACGATCAACTGCTTCAAAAGCAAATTTTAAAGTCATGGATATTTCATCCCAAATAATTATTGGTGTTCCCTTTTATTGTTTGCCTTCTGCAGAATTAGGCTTCACATTACAAGGTGTACAATCTGTTATGTTTAACGGTAGTTTAAATGTTGTATGCACGGTTTTTCCATCGATTAATGAATTCGCTGCTATAGCTGTCCGAGCTACACATAAATAATGTACAGTATGATATTTAAAATAAACTATTAAAACGTTAAGTAAATAACTTTTTCCACTTCCACCTGGTCCATCTATAAAAATATATTTTTCTTTACTTTGATTGTTTAAACTTTTTATAGTAGAGTAGAATATTTGCCATTGTTTATCATTTAAAAAATTCATTTTCATTTCTGATTCATTAAGAATATTGTTATTATGATTTAAAATTGTTTGATTATTATCTTCTTCTGCGAATGTGCTTATGTTAGGTAAATTAAAATCGTAAGGAAAATCCATTGACTTGTAAATTATTTTTAATAACATTCAATGCAAGATTTTCACCTATATTTCTTTCGGTGTTTAGAATGGTATAACTTATCTTTATATTTTTCATATAAATCTCGTACATTTATAGGATTATGAGAAACGCAAATGAAAGCAAAGATTCACAAAGAGTATAAAAGAATTCTGTTGAAGTTGCTTTTTCCAAACATCTATCCCATTTTTCATCTTCATTAATTAATTGTTTTGCCTTAGCTGCTTCATAAAACGAATTGTACATAACATCATCAACAGTACGCAAAGCTTCAAAAGATGTGGCTCCTTTAACATGTAATAGTAATAACCTAATGAAATAACTTTCTCTATCTTTCGGACTTAGAAAGTACATTCTACTAAGTATTGGTTTTCTTTTTTTTTCTTTTATTCTACTTTTATATTTTTTCAAAAATGTATAAAAATTTGGTATTTCTGAATACAAATAATTTCGTACTTAAAAATCTTCTTTATTCAATTCAAAATATGCTGTTAATGTTGTTCCCACATTTTTTTGCATGATCATTTCTTCTTTTCCTTCTTTGAAAAATACGTTCTGTTCATTTCCTTCATGAACGCTTAGACGTTTTATAGTATGTGAAATAACATGTAAAGGATATTTTTGTATTCAACATTTTCATAATTGTCGTTTTGAAAAGTGTCTTTATTTTCTGATTGAAAATCCACATTAACTTGATGTATTTTAATGTATGCACAATCATGACCTTCATAACAGTATTTGAATAAATATTTAATGCATTGCACAGTGGAACAAACTTCTACGCTTATGTGTGCATTAAATTTCAATAATATGTAAGGATTATAAGGAACAAAAAATCCATTAGCAGCAATTCTTTCTATAAATTTATTTTTAAGAATTATTTTGATGCCATCATTTTAACGCTTTTATAGTGAATATCCATTGGATTTAAATGTTGTTATATTATTAAATTTTTCTGGAAAATTTTCAGTACATTGTTTCGTATTTTTATCCATACACGGACAATTTATATTTTCCAGACCACAGGGACCACGTATCATAAATCGTTGTACAATGCTATATAATTTTGGATAAATATCTCTATTTGGGATTCCTGCACTTATTATTATATCAACTTTTTCGGGAATATCAAATTTATCATTTTTATCCAAAAGTTAGTTTTTACTAACATATGCATATGCGGTAATTCTCGTTTTTCAAATTCAATTACATAACTATATGCAATACATTTTCCTAATATTCCCTTTTTTATTACTAAATTTTTGAATTCTTATACTTTTTGATAAAATACTTTTATAGTATCTGGTCTATCTGTTGCATTTCCATAAATTTCTAAGTTTTCAGTTATTTCTTTCCAATGTGGGTTACAGGTCATAGTTACAAAAAGATCAGGTTTACCATGATAATTTACAAGCGTCATTGATTTAATGTAATTTTGTTTTAAAAATCGTATACTTCTTGTAGAGTTTGACGGTAATATTACCATTTTCCCAATTTTTTTTGTTATATAGATTGTCCATAACACCTTTTTAACAATCACTTCTTAATACATTTTCTCATATAAAATATAATTTGGAGGTTTCAATTTTATCAAACGCATCAACAATCAATTGTTGAGATAATTTTCCCAAATTAAGAAATGGATTAAATTCATTTCCAACATTAAATCTATAATTATATAATTTCAAATTTAAAACATTAGATTTTCCAAATTTACTTTTCATACTATCAAGATATCCAAGTGTTTCGATAGTGTTGAATTTATATTAAACTTATTCCGTTCAATCGTTACTATTTCATTATCTACAATATATTATCGTCCATATTTACGTGCTTTATCTTTATTAGGATGTAACGCATATACATTATGGTAAATTTGTCCACATATTCTAATAACTTGTGGTCCTCTACCCGTCAATGTCTTAAAATTGTCACCAAAATTTGCGAATGCTAAAGCATCATTGTACAACCTAACATTTCATCAAAAATCAATAATTTTTTCCTTTAAGGGCACAAAACACCTTTTTTCGGTCCCACCATCGAATTCGGGTTTATTGCTTTTTCATAGGAAATTTACTGTAGAATAAGCTCTAACAAGTTTTTTTAATCTATCTCATTTAGTTTCGTTTCTATTAAGAAATTAGTAGAATAAACTTTTAATTGATTTTTTTGTCAATTTTGCTATTTTGAGATTTTTCTCAAATTTTTAGCTAATCTTATTAAAACACTATGAGAACTTATTTTTTTATCACTTGATTCAATAATTCATAAATCATTAATTAATCTCCAAAAAGTTTTTTTTAAGAGATTTAATTTTGTTTTTATTTATTAAGGCTATAATGATATAATTTTTACAAATTAAAAAAATGTTAAGAATTATTTTAAATTGAATTTTTCCAATTTTTATTGATTTTTTTAAGGTTTAATTGAATAAAAAGAGTTTTTTTTTTAATTTTAACAAAATATTTATCTTGATTTAAGTTCTGAAAAGTTTTACATCCATATTTTATTCCGTTTTAATTTTGTAAGGAAACGAGTGGCACATAGTTATTCATGTAATTTTTTACCAATTTGAATTCTGCGCGTTCAGGCTTTCTGCTCGTATCATTTCGCTACATGACAGTCGCTCGGTTGAATTTTCTTTTATTATATTATTATGTATCAATGACTAATTTTTAAGTAAATAAAAATTAATTAATTTAAGTTAATTTTAAGTATTAAATAAAATTGAAAATAATTTGATGAAACATACTGTAAAAATATATGTACACACGCGCTTTAATTAAAAAAGCGTATAATTTATTCCATCAAATGACTATTTCTCACTCTACTTCCATAAGAAAAAAAAAGATAAGAAAAAAGAAGTAGGATATTTGATATAAATAAACTGAGAACTGGGAACTGAGTAACAACTATAATTTCCAGACCTTAACCCTACTAAAAAATCTCAGGTGATTAATCATGCCGAAATCTCATGTGATGATTTTTTTGGTTTTTACACGTTTCAAACCATGCTTAGTCAATTGCGAACTATTTTTGGAAATTTTTGAAAAACTGAACTTAGAAATTTTTTTGTAAAATGAGTCAAAATTTCTACTAAAACCAAATTTAAAAAAAATTTTCCAAGTTCAAATTTTTCAAAAATTTTCAAAAATAGTTCGCAATTGACTAAGTATGCTTTGAAACGTGTAAAAACCAAAAAAATTGTCACATGAGATTTTGGCATGATTAATCAAGAATTCCATAATTGGAAACAAGTACCAGAATATTACATAAACAAATAAATGAATTTTATCTGAGTCCAAATTACGAAACATATTCAAGATATTTATTGAACATTGCACATATTTAAAAAAAATATTATGATATAATATTTTTTTGAATTTATTAATTATTTAAATTATAAATTTAATATTTTTATAAAATGTTTAATATTTTTTTAAGATTAAATTTTATGAAAAAAATTTTGATATATTTCTAAAATGTAAAATTAAGTAAAAAGATATCAAACAGAAATTATAACAAAATAATCCTTCAAGGGGACTCCTCATATTGATATAGAGTTCTACGTTATCTACGTCTAAATTATGCACTTTATTATAATTTAATAAAAAATTAACTATTAATGACTAACTCTTGTAGCAGAGGCACATTTTTAACATTTCAAAGAATTCATTACAATGTTGAAAGACATTGTAAGGGTTAAAATAAAGACGAAAAGTACTTAATACGATTAGCCATCCAATGCAGTCATAGAAAATCGTATTATGCACTTTTTGTTTTTATTTTTATCTTCATACTGTCTTTTAATATTGCAATAAATTTTTTAGAATGTTAAGAATGAGCCTCTATTATGGATTTCAACCATGAATAGTTAGATTTTTAATAAAATGCATAATTTAAATGTAAATATGGTAGAACTCTATGCCGGTATGAGGATACCCCTAAAATCTTAAATATCTTAAATATACATTCAGATATATCAAACATTATGTTGAATTAATATAATAAAATAATTAAAAATTATTTTTTTCAATATTTAATGTAATATTTACATAAAATATTAAACATTATATAAAACTATTGATAACACAGCCACACAAAAAAAAATGTCAAAACCCACGGACCAGACCATATATACCTTATGTTTTTAAGGTCGCTGATTCCGAATCCGTGGTCCATTTGACCTCATCACCTCAGGGTCAAGGTCAGGTCAAGGTCAAATTGACAAAATTAACGGCAACCAAGGTTTAACAGTATACATATATGTTTTTGAGGTCGCTGATTCCGAATCCATGGTCCGTTTGACTCCATCACCTCATAGTGGAGGTTATTTGAAGGTAAAATCGACAAAATTCTTGTAAAACAAACCAAACTTCATGCCATTTATTTTTTCTTACTATACCTTACACGTTTCTCATCAAATGATCGGTGCAAAGGTTTCCTTTTACGTTTTTTCTCAGTAGTTTTACAATCTCTTTTCAACATCCAGCAGTAGTCGGCCAGCATACTAGCATCCCATCTACCTTGATAACGCTTCTCCATTACTTTAATGTCTTGGTGAAAACGCTCTCCCTGTTCTTCGCTATAATCGCCACAGTTTTCAGGAAAACTATCCAAGTGATTGTGCAGAAAATGTTGTTTGTAATTCATTAGGCAACCCATATTCCCATAGTTCTCAACCATTTTAGATACAATTACTTAGTAATTTGGGCTTCTGCGATTACCCAAAAAGTTTTCAGTAACTTCCTTAAAGCTAAGCCATGCAGCTTTCTCAATGTTTGTCATGGAACTAATGAACTGGTCATCAGCCATCATTTTTCTAATTTCAGGACCGTCAAAAATACCTTCCTTCAATTTTGCATCTGATTTACTTGGAAATTTACTTTCCAAGTATTTGAAGCACTGGCTATCTTTATCTAAAGCTTTAACGAATTGTTTCATCACACCAAGTTTTATGTGTAATGGAGGAATGAGAACTCTTTTCGGATCAACCAATGGAGTAGCTATAACGTTACTCTTTCCGACTTCGAGAGATTTTCTTTCAGGCCATTTATGATTTGTATAGTGCTTTGCACGGTCTCTACTATCCCATAAGCACAAGAAACATGGCGTCTTTGTAAATCCAGACTGCTGTCATAACAATATTCCAGAAACTTTCAAATCACCACATATCCGCCATTTATGCTTATCATATTGAATATTTTGTATTATAATTTTGAGATTATCGTATGTTTCCTTCATTGTAGTGGAGTGCGCTATAGGAACTGAGGCATAGTGGTTGCTATTGTGTAGTAATACGGCTTTTAAACTTCTTTTTGATGAATCTATGAACAATCTCCATTCTTCGTCTTTATACACATTAGGTTTAATTTCATTCATTAAACCTTTTACGTCTTTACAATATACTATTTTATCACCATTATGATTCATTTCTTCAAAGTATGGTTCGAAACTTTTGCTTCTTGTTCTGTAAAAAGATACTTTAGTAGATTTTGCCAACTGATTCATGCCTTTTAAAGCTGAAGCTAAATGTTCTGCTCCATCTTTAGGTAAGTTAAGCTCTCTAACTAGGTCGTTTAGTTTATCTTGAGTTCATAACTTTACGCTTTTGTCTTTTTGGCCCGCTGGAAGGAAAATATCGTCATCGTCATCATCATCATCATCATTTTCAATTTCTTCATCACTATAGCTTTCATACGATTCATCATTTAAGTCATTATTATCAATTCCACCCCCATCAATGCCGCCACTGACTTCGTTATCTTCTTCATCATTTTTTTCATCGTTGGTATCTGATTCAATAGATAGCCTCTCAAGAAGATCGAGCTCTTCATCGCTTCCCGATTTTTCGATAAGTCTTTTTACAGAAATAACATCAGCATCATTCACTGTTGCTTTAATTTTACTATTAATTCCAATAATTTCGGTATTACAGAAGTAACAATCCTCTCTTCTATCTGGTTGATACCGTCTGATTTACTTGGAAATTTACTTTCCAAGTATTTGAAGCACTGGCTATCTTTATCTAAAGCTTTAACGAATTGTTTCATCACACCAAGTTTTATGTGTAATGGAGGAATGAGAACTCTTTTCGGATCAACCAATGGAGTAGCTATAACGTTACTCTTTCCGACTTCGAGAGATTTTCTTTCAGGCCATTTATGATTTGTATAGTGCTTTGCACGGTCTCTACTATCCCATAAGCACAAGAAACATGGCGTCTTTGTAAATCCAGACTGCTGTCATAACAATATTCCGGAGCGGATCATTCCACACATCCCCGTTTGGGGCAGTGTCACCGTCACAGTTTTTGTTGAGGAAGCAGGTGAAGGCTACGTTGACGAAAAAAATTCATGTTTAATTTTTTCTTATTCATTTAACCGTACATTTGTACAATTAGAAAATGCATGCTTACTTTCTACACAATTCTTCACGTATATCGCAGAACACTCTTATGCAATTTGAAATTGTATAATGTACGATCTCACAAATAAGAGAAAATTAAATATGATCTTTTGTTCTTCAAAGTAGCCTTGTATTAAAATGAAATTAATCAATATTGTACTAAAATTCGCAGATACCGTGGTTTAGGTTTGTTTTGCATGAATCTAGTACATTTCACCTTGAAATTACCTTTACTCAATGTAGCGAGTCCTATGAAAGTGATAGTAATGAAGAAACTGCAGATGATGATGATGATGACGATGACGATATTTTCCTTCCAGCGGGCCAAAAAGACAAAAGCGTAAAGTTATGGACTCAAGATAAACTAAACGACCTAGTTAGAGAGCTTAACTTACCTAAAGATGGAGCAGAACATTTAGCTTCAGCTTTAAAAGGCATGAATCAGTTGGCAAAATCTACTAAAGTATCTTTTTACAGAACAAGAAGCAAAAGTTTCGAACCATACTTTGAAGAAATGAATCATAATGG
The DNA here is from genome assembly GCA_017163975.1 of Anastatus disparis. Lineage (NCBI taxonomy): Eukaryota > Metazoa > Arthropoda > Insecta > Hymenoptera > Eupelmidae > Anastatus > Anastatus disparis. The sequence goes on along the minus strand of JAFFSR010000267.1, from coordinate 2,955,407 downwards.
TGATAAAATAGTATATTGTAAAGACGTAAAAGGTTTAATGAATGAAATTAAACCTAATGTGTATAAAGACGAAGAATGGAGATTGTTCATAGATTCATCAAAAAGAAGTTTAAAAGCCGTATTACTACACAATAGCAACCACTATGCCTCAGTTCCTATAGCGCACTCCACTACAATGAAGGAAACATACGATAATCTCAAAATTATAATACAAAATATTCAATATGATAAGCATAAATGGCGGATATGTGGTGATTTGAAAGTTTCTGGAATATTGTTATGACAGCAGTCTGGATTTACAAAGACGTCATGTTTCTTGTGCTTATGGGCTAGTAGAGACCGTGCAAAGCACTATACAAATCATAAATGGCCTGAAAGAAAATCTCTCGAAGTCGGAAAGAGTAACGTTATAGCTACTCCATTGGTTGATCCGAAAAGAGTTCTCATTCCTCCATTACACATAAAACTTGGTGTGATGAAACAATTCGTTAAAGCTTTAGATAAAGATAGCCAGTGCTTCAAATACTTGGAAAGTAAATTTCCAAGTAAATCAGATGCAAAATTGAAGGAAGGTATTTTTGACGGTCCTGAAATTAGAAAAATGATGGCTGATGACCAGTTCATTAGTTCCATGACAAACATTGAGAAAGCTGCATGGCTTAGCTTTAAGGAAGTTACTGAAAACTTTTTGGGTAATCGCAGAAGCCCAAATTACTAAGTAATTGTATCTAAAATGGTTGAGAACTATGGGAATATGGGTTGCCTAATGAATTACAAACAACATTTTCTGCACAATCACTTGGATAGTTTTCCTGAAAACTGTGGCGATTATAGCGAAGAACAGGGAGAGCGTTTTCACCAAGACATTAAAGTAATGGAGAAGCGTTATCAAGGTAGATGGGATGCTAGTATGCTGGCCGACTACTGCTGGATGTTGAAAAGAGATTGTAAAACTACTGAGAAAAAACGTAAAAGGAAACCTTTGCACCGATCATTTGATGAGAAACGTGTAAGGTATAGTAAGAAAAAATAAATGGCATGAAGTTTGGTTTGTTTTACAAGAATTTTGTCGATTTTACCTTCAAATAACCTCCACTATGAGGTGATGGAGTCAAACGGACCATGGATTCGGAATCAGCGACCTCAAAAACATATATGTATACTGTTAAACCTTGGTTGCCGTTAATTTTGTCAATTTGACCTTGACCCTGAGGTGATGAGGTCAAATGGACCACGGATTCGGAATCAGCGACCTCAAAAACATATATGTATATTGTTAAACCTTGGATGCCGTTAATTTTGTAAATTTGACCTTGACCTGACCTTGACCCTGAGGTGATGGGGTCAAATGGACCACGGATTCGGAATCAGCGACCTCAAAAACAGATATGTATACTGTTAAACCTTGGTTGCCGTTAATTTTGTAAATTTGACCTTGATCTGACCTTGACCCTGAGGTGATGGGGTCAAATGGACCACGGATTCGGAATCAGCGACCTCAAAAACATAACGTATATATGGTCTGGTCCGTGGGTTTTGACATTTTTTTTTTGTGTGGCTGTGTTATCAATAGTTTTATATAATGTTTAATATTTTATGTAAATATTACATTAAATATTGAAAAAAATAATTTTTAATTATTTTTTCATATTAATTCAACATAATGTTTGATATATCTGAATGTATATTTAAGATATTTAAGATTTTAGGGGTATCCTCATACCGGCATAGAGTTCTACCATATTTACATTTAAATTATGCATTTTATTAAAAATCTAACTATTCATGGTTGAAATCCATAATAGAGGCTCATTCTTAACATTCTAAAAAATTTATTGCAATATTAAAAGACAGTATGAAGATAAAAATAAAAACAAAAAGTGCATAATACGATTTTCTATGACTGCATTGGATGGCTAATCGTATTAAGCACTTTTCGTCTTTATTTTAACCCTTACAATGTCTTTCAACATTGTAATGAATTCTTTGAAATGTTAAAATGTGCCTCTGCTACAAGAGTGAGTCATAAATAGTTGATTTTTTATTAAATTATAATAAAGTGCATAATTTAGACGTAGATAACGTAGAACTCTATATCAATATGAGGAGTCCCCTTGAAGGATTATTTTGTTATAATTTCTATTTGATATCTTTTCACTTAATTTTACATTTTAGAAATATATCAAAATTTTTTTCATAAAATTTAATCTTAAAAAAATATTAAACATTTTATAAAAATATTAAATTTATAATTTAAATAATTAATAAATTCAAAAAAATATTATATCATAATATTTTTTTTAAATATGTGCAATGTTCAATAAGTATCTTGAATATGTTTCGTAATTTGGACTCAGATAAAATTCATTTATTTGTTTATGTAATATTCTGGTACTTGTTTCCAATTATGGAATTCTTGATTAATCATGCCAAAATCTCATGTGACAATTTTTTTGGTTTTTACACGTTTCAAAGCATACTTAGTCAATTGCGAACTATTTTTGAAAATTTTTGAAAAATTTGAACTTGGAAAATTTTTTTTAAATTTGGTTTTAGTAGAAATTTTGACTCATTTTACAAAAAATTTTCTAAGTTCAATTTTTCAAAAATTTCCAAAAATAGTTCGCAATTGACTAAGCATGGTTTGAAACGTGTAAAAACCAAAAAAATCATCACATGAGATTTCGGCATGATTAATCACCTGAGATTTTTTAGTAGGGTTAAGGTCTGGAAATTATAGTTGTTACTCAGTTCCCAGTTCTCAGTTTATTTATATCAAATATCTTACTTCTTTTTTCTTATCTTTTTTTTTCTTATGGAAGTAGAGTGAGAAATAGTCATTTGATGGAATAAATTATACGCTTTTTTAATTAAAGCGCGTGTGTACATATATTTTTACAGTATGTTTCATCAAATTATTTTCAATTTTATTTAATACTTAAAATTAACTTAAATTAATTAATTCTTATTTACTTAAAAATTAGTTATTGATACATAATAATATAATAAAAGAAAATTCAACCGAGCGACTGTCATGTAGCGAAATGATACGAGCAGAAAGCGCGAACGCGCAGAATTCAAATTGGTAAAAAATTACATGAATAACTATGTGCCACTCGTTTCCTTACAAAATTAAAACGGAATAAAATATGGATGTAAAACTTTTCAGAACTTAAATCAAGATAAATATTTTGTTAAAATTAAAAAAAAAACTTTTTATTCAATTAAACCTTAAAAAAATCAATAAAAATTGGAAAAATTCAATTTAAAATAATTCTTAACATTTTTTTAATTTGTAAAAATTATATCATTATAGCCTTAATAAATAAAAACAAAATTAAATCTCTTAAAAAAAACTTTTTGGAGATTAATTAATGATTTATGAATTATTGAATCAAGTGATAAAAAAATAAGTTCTCATAGTGTTTTAATAAGATTAGCTAAAAATTTGAGAAAAATCTCAAAATAGCAAAATTGACAAAAAAATCAATTAAAAGTTTATTCTACCAATTTCTTAATAGAAACGAAACTAAATGAGATAGATTAAAAAAACTTGTTAGAGCTTATTCTACAGTAAATTTCCTATGAAAAAGCAATAAACCCGAATTCGATGGTGGGACCGAAAAAAGGTGTTTTGTGCCCTTAAAGGAAAAAATTATTGATTTTTGATGAAATTTTAGGTTGTACAATGATGCTTTAGCATTCGCAAATTTTGGTGACAATTTTAAGACATTGACGGGTAGAGGACCACAAGTTATTAGAATATGTGGACAAATTTACCATAATGTATATGCGTTACATCCTAATAAAGATAAAGCACGTAAATATGGAATATTGTTAGGACAGCAGTCTGGATTTACAAAGACGCCATGTTTCTTGTGCTTATGGGATAGTAGAGACCGTGCAAAGCACTATACAAATCATAAATGGCCTGAAAGAAAATCTCTCGAAGTCGGAAAGAGTAACGTTATAGCTACTCCATTGGTTGATCTGAAAAGAGTTCTCATTCCTCCATTACACATAAAACTTGGTGTGATGAAACAATTCGTTAAAGCTTTAGATAAAGATAGCCAGTGCTTCAAATACTTGGAAAGTAAATTTCCAAGTAAATCAGATGCAAAATTGAAGGAAGGTATTTTTGACGGTCCTGAAATTAGAAAAATGATGGCTGATGACCAGTTCATTAGTTCCATGACAAACATTGAGAAAGCTGCATGGCTTAGCTTTAAGGAAGTTACTGAAAACTTTTTGGGTAATCGCAGAAGCCCAAATTGCAAAGTAATTGTATCTAAAATGGTTGAGAACTATGGGAATATGGGTTGCCTAATGAATTACAAACAACATTTTCTGCACAATCACTTGGATAGTTTTCCTGAAAACTGTGGCGATTATAGCGAAGAACAGGGAGAGCGTTTTCACCAAGACATTAAAGTAATGGAGAAGCGTTATCAAGGTAGATGGGATGCAAGTATGCTAGCCGACTACTGCTGGATGTTGAAAAGAGATTGTAAAACTACTGGGAAAAAACGTAAAAGGAAACCTTTGCACCGATCATTTGATGAGAAACGTGTAAGGTATAGTAAGAAAAAATAAATGGCATGAAGTTTGGTTTGTTTTACAAGAATTTTGTCGATTTGACCTTCAAATAACCTTCACGGATTCGGATTCGGCGACCCCAAAAACATATATGTATACTGTTAAACCTTGGTTGCCGTTAATTTTGTAAATTTGACCTTGACCTGACCTTGACCCTGAGGTGATGGGGTCAAATGGACCACGGATTCGGAATCAGCGACCTCAAAAACATATATGTATACTGTTAAACCTTGGTTGCCGTTAATTTTGTAAATTTGACCTTGACCTGACCTTGACCCTGAGGTGATGGGGTCAAATGGACCACGGATTTGGAATCAGTGACCTTAAAAACATAAGGTATATATGGTCTGATCCGTGGGTCTTGACATTTTTTTTTTTGTGTGGCTGTGTAATTAATAATCGAAAAATTTTGATATATTTATAAAATGTAAAATTAACCCTTTCAGAACGGAATTATTATTTTATCATGAAAAGTTCTGATAACCATTGAGCGATGATAAGTGTTCATTTATTAAGCAATTTTTGCGATAAAAAAAATTTTTTTTTTTTTTTTTTTTTCAAGTTTTCTCAGTTTCTATCAAAGATATAATAACTTAGGCCCTTAGTTTGAGATCGGAAATAGTCCACTTCAATCTAATACACATATTTTTTTTACAAAATTTGAAGGTACTTTTGCACAATTTCAAAAAAACCAATAAATGTCAATGTACATTGTAATGTACATTGGTTCTGAAAGGGTTAAGAAAAAAGATATTAAACAGAAATTATAACAAAATAATCCTCTAAATCTTAAAAATCTTAAGTATACATTTAAATATATCAAATAATGCTATTGATAAAAATAATACTATTGATAAAAAATTTATGATTTAAAAATATTTTATTGGAAATTTTCTTTTTCATTAATATTTATTACATATTGAAAATTAATAATAATAATAATATAAATTAAGAAAAATTGTAATTTTTTATAAATTCATTCTATATATATATATATATGTATATATATATATATATGTATACATAATTATTTCATATTAAAAAAATTCTAATTCAATTCACAATGATAAAAATCTAAAAGATTTAAAATATAAGGTGGTATAAAAACCAGCTTAATGTGGTTCGTGCGGTAAGAGAGAGAAAGCTAGCTGTGAGAGAAAGAGATAGCGCTCACATGATCCAGTTGCGCATGCGCAGCAACGTAAATGTGAACGAAATATGCATCGTTTATCTAATAATTACATGTTCAAAACACTTTATCTCTTTAATAAAACGATGAATTTACGTGAATCTTGTTGGAAAATGTTTATTATTAGTTCCTTTATATATGTTTAAATTTTCAATTACAATTTGAATTTAGTTTATGAGATATTGCGATTAACAGCTACGAAATGTAAAAATTCCAATATATATAGATATACTTCCAATGTAATTTGTAAAACTTTGAACATCGATTAATCAAAAACGAAACGATGAAATGTTCTGAAATTTTAATATGATATTCACATTGCCTTCATTGAACTATACCTACAATTTCAAGAATATCTTGAAAAAACACGTTAGTCGCACGAACCACCTTAATCTATATGTTATGAATAATAATTAAAATTTATTAATAATTTTTTTCAGATATTTTACATAAATAATTAATATGATGTATTTTTTTTCATGTTTCTATGTTAATAATAAAAATTTAATAAAAAATGTACAATTATATAATATTATGTATAATATGAAAATATATTATGATAAAAAATTTTTTATATAAAACAATGCATAAATGTTACATTTTATATTGATATGATACCTATAATGGGGGTTGGCGAGTGAAGCGAGCAGGGGGGTATCCCCCCTTAGTATATATATATATATATACTGGGGGAGGGTACCCCCCTGCTCGCACTGCTCATCAACCCCCCAATACATGATGTACTTATCCTTGAATATTATGAAATTTAATGCCATAAATTTAATTAAATTTAAATGAGGTGTTAAAGTAATTATGCTGTAAAACATATCAAGTTTAACACAATTTGCATAAAAACCAATGCATTTTGCAGTAATTATACTGTAAATTACATAAATTTTAATGCAAAAGTACATAATTTGCATTAAAGTTTGTATAATTTACAGGATAATTACTGCAAAATGAATTGATTTTTATGTAACTTGCAATGATTATTATGCGAATCGCATTAAATTTCATAACTTTTACAGCATAACTATTGTAACAGCTTAAATTATATTAATTTACGCTTTATTTTTTATGTCATTTTTAACAGTGTTTATTCTAATAACCATTTAAATTAGTGATTATTGAACAAATTATTGTTTTTTATAGTACATTGTATTTCTATCTAATTTAATAATATTGTCCTTTTATACACTGAGAGAAAATTCATGCTAATAGAGCATGCGAACTGCCATCTATGCGAGCATATAAAACATTGATACAAATATGACAGGCCGTGAGAAGCTCTATTAGTATTGGATTACCTTATACTAAAAAAGATTGTATGGAGAGTAACTAAAGCATGAACGGCATTCACTGATGACTCGCGTGGTATACTTCGATGACTCCCCACTCTCATATCCTTTGTTTGCTTAAGTCGCCTCCTCTTTTGGGTGGCGACGCGAGCAAACACGGCTGGTCTATACCCAAAATTATGTTGCAAATTTCTTTAACGTATTTTCGTAGCGTGAATCTTTTATTTCTTTTCTTTTCTTTTTTTATGAAGGGAGATACGTTATAAATATAACCTGTTAAACTTTTTAACTTTAAATAATTAATTTTTAACTTAAAATTTAATTATTTTAAACCGCTGGGGGGCAGATGAGCATGTACGATTTTACGCCAGAGATATTTCGGAGTAGCGTTGGTCTAGTGCGTAACGTTCACGCTTTTCCTTTTGAGTACGCGAGTTCAACTCTCGGCTAGGGTCACTTTTTTTTTAATTTTTTTTATTGTTTTAATATTTTTTATTCCTTTTTATATTTATTTTTTTTTAGATTTTGTATTTTTTTAATAATTTTAAAATTTAATTTTTCACAAGTACGCTTGTTTTTTTCAATGAAAATTTTTTAAAAATAAATTATTCTTTATAGGTAGTAATTACAAATATTGATAAATAAATAATAGTGATGTTTATTTTATAATAGTATAGTTTAATTTATTTATAATTTAGTTTATAAAATTTACAATAAATTACAATAAATAAATAAAACTGAGTTATTATTATTTATGTTATAATATATATTGTATATTGAAATATGTTTATAAAGACAAAATTGAACTATAGTATTGTAAATATCACTATTATTTATTTATTAATATTTTAAATTATTTTCTATATGAAATAATTTATTTAAAAATATTAATAAAAAAACGAGCATATTTTAAGTAACTTGTGAAAAAATAGATTTTAAAATTAATAAAAAAATAGAAAATAAAAAAATATAAATAAAAAAATCAATAAAAACTATTAAAATAATAAAAAAAAATTAAAAAAAAGACCTAGCCGAGAGTTGAACTCGCCTACTCATAAGGAAAAGCGCGAACGTTACGCACTAGACCAACGTTACTTCGAAATAATCTGGCGTAAAATCGTACATGCTCATCTGCCCCCCAGCGGTTTAAAATAATTAAATTTTAAGTTAAAAATTAATCATTTAAAGTTAAAAAGTTTAACAGGTTATATTTATAACGTATCTCCCTTCATAAAAAAAGAAAAGAAAAGAAATAAAAGATTCACGCTACGAAAATACGTTAACGAAATTTGCAACATGATTTTGGATATAGACCAGCCGTGTTTGCTCGCGTCGCCACCCAAAAGAGGAGGCGACTTGAGCAATAGAAGAATGCCATAGTTAGTAGTAAAGAAAGAATAGTGGACAAGCCACGTTTACTTCCTTTACGTCCCATGAGAGGATACAGCGCTAGCTATCGAAGGATATTAGAGCGGGGAGCTACTAAAGCATGTAAACAAACAGTTTTTGGATAGCACAAACCTCGTAAGAGTAGATGGCGCTGTTATTAAAGCATAGGATATTACTTACTAACTTTGGATACGTAGACTACATGCTCTATTGGCATGAATTTTCTCTCAGTGTATATTTAGCTATATGCACGATATATAAATTGCAATTTTCCACCATAAAGCTTTCAATTTTTAGTTATTTCATGTAGTTCTAATTTTCCGATACTTTGATTGAATCTGTATTGATAAAATGTAGCAAAGTGATAAAAATTGAAATAATATTAAAAATAAAAAAAAATTTTTAATGTACTACGTTTTTATAATGAACCAAAAAGTATAAAATAATGTGTAATAAAATGAAAAATGAATAATGATTTGAAATAAAAAAAACGCGGGGCGCATGTTTATTATTATGTATTGTATTCCCCCCCAGTTTTTTTTATTTAAAATCATTATTCATTTTTCATTTTATTACACATTATTTTATACTTTTTTTTTTTTTTTTTTATTATATCTACGGGCATTACTGCCCTTTTTAACACATAGAAATTCATTTTTAAAACAACACAATTTGACGTATTATTTAACGTGGTGTCAGCCCACGGCAGAGACAGCGAAAAAGCGACCAGACGGGGAATCGATCCCACGCCAACGGGAATACGAGTCACGCGCCTTAGCCACTACTCCACTGGCTTTTTGGTTCATTATAAAAACGTAGTACATTAAAAAGTTTTTTTTTATTTTTAATATTATTTTATACTTTTTAGTTCAATTAAAAAACGTGGTAGATTGAAATTTTTTTTTTATTTAGATATTATCTTATACATTTTGGTATTATTATTATTATTATTATTATTAATATTATTTATCGTGTTGTCCAACAGTGCATATTATATAGCATATATATTGTTGTCAAGGGACTAAAACGTGTTTCATCTATTTTTTTTAGAGAACACGTAATCGCATGGTGAGTCTCCCGCCATTTTGACGATAATGACGCCATTAGAAATTCAACCAAGATTTATTGTTTTATGCATTGTTAGACCATAAAATGAATAAAATACAGTCTCAAATTTTATATGTAGAATACAAAATGCTGTAATTTATGTCTAATTGCAATATATGACAAGTTAAAGAATTTTAAAAATTTTCGAAGATGGTTAGACACTAATGTTAAAAGTATATCTATATATAAAATCTTCTAATCTTCAATTTTGCCAATATCTCCGTATATAATTAAATATATTAATATATTTTTCGGTGGGAATATATATATTTTTAATTATATTATCTAACAATGCGTGCAAAAATATAATATTGAATATATTAATATATTAATATATCAAAAAAGGATTTTTAAAATTTCCGAAGATGTTTAGACACTAATGTTAAAAGTGTATCTATATATAAAATCTTCAAATCTTTAATTTTCCATCATCTCCGTATATGATTGAATATATTTATATATTGTTCGGTAGATATATATATATATATTTTTTATAATATTGCATTGTCATCTAGTTCTGAGCTATATTTAAAATTTCAAGTCTCTAGCTCATCGGGAAGTTAGTTTACAATCGGTTGCAAAATTTGTACCGAATAGACAGACAGACAGACAGACACCAAAGCGAGTTAATAAAAACGTAGTAAAATAATAAATTTATTATAAACATTGATTCCATGTTACTTCATTATCTAAAAATATAAGGTAGAAAATAGGTTTTTTATTCCAATTTTCAAAACAAATTCATAATTACATATAAAGTTCTTAAATTGATGTTCGTTAAAATATGATTTTAAAAAATGGCTATATTTTGAATTCGAAACAAAGCAGACTTGTATTATTAGTAAAATTGTCATAATTTAAAAATATGAATGACTTTTATCCGTTAATACTACATTGCTAACCTTTTCATCCTATAAAATACCATAATTTTTATCAATAACATATTTCTCTTTATGCTAAACCTCATAATTAAAAAAATATACATAGTTTTTGTTCTCATTCACCATCACTATTGCTAAACATTAAACAATTAACATCCCTAAACATGTAAACGTAGTTTGCGAATAACTCAAATATTTTAATTTTTTCTCTTAGTATATGTATATATACATTTCTCTCATGTATTGTAGAATTCATATACAATAATGTATATATCCGAAAACTTTTTGAATGCTCTCGATTGAATCGAGCCCGGGATTGCAAGCTTGTTTAGATTCAAGCTATACCAAGCTTTAAACCAACTTATGTACATCTCTCTCTTCTCCAACTTTTAACTCCCCCAATAAGCACACATCTGGAAAAAAGAATTCTTTAAGAATTCACGAATGTCCGCTCTGAAGTTAATATAAAATATATTAATAAAGTATTCATAAAATATTCACAAAGTATTCTTCCAAAAAATTAAAATAAAAAATAACTCTTCAACTTATCTTTATAAATATTTTAAAAGGATTAAAAAAGTATTCATAAAGAATTCTTTTTTGAAACAGCAATCATAATCCAAAGTATTCATAAAGTAGTCAAAAAGTATACTTTTGAAATACTGATTTTTTAGTAACTTAGTCACTTTCAAAAATCGCAAGATGTAATGGATATTTTATTGCTTTTCAGATTATTTTAAAATCATTTTTAATTTTGATTTTCATGAAATACAAAATTAAAAACTTGAAATTCCTGATAATTTTATAAATTGTAAGAATTCAATTTAATTATGCATTTAATAATATAAATAATTTTTATCTATTTTAAACGAAAAAATTGTTAACATTTTATAAAACAAAATATATAAATATTTTAAGTGTTTGAAATAAATTCTCATTTTGAGAATTTAAACAAATATCTAAACATTCTTCAATTTAAATTAAATTAACCATGACTTCACAAAAAATTTCTTTTATTAAATTAAGGTATCTCTTGAATATTTAATAAATTTTTACTTAAATTATTCAAATAAAAATGTAGTTTGGCTAATATTATCAACCATGAATAATTAACTAACAAATTTACTAACATTTCTTATGCTTATACCAATGAACATGTACAAGTTTTGAGAATTTATTAACGGATGAGTTGGTAGCCAAGTAGACTAAGTCATGGGCAACACTTTTTTTTTATTTTGTTTGACATCCTCAAGAACCATAGTTCGAATCTCGAACAAATAATTTTTTTTTTTTTTAATTTAATAGCTTATTTTTAATCAATTATAAGATTTTTTATTTTTCATAATCATGTAAAATAGAAGGATTATTTATAATTTTATGATGAAAAAAAGTATTTTGTGAGTTTGATTCAATCAAAAGAATTGTTTGTGAATACTTTGTGAATACTTTATAAACTAAAGTGGTCGGACATTCGTGAATAAACAAAGCAATCATTAAGAACTCTTTATTGATACTTTCGTTTACGAAAATATACATAAAGAATTCTCTTAATTCTCTCTTTGACACCGTTTGCTTGTTGGGCCTTGTTCTCCTCCCCTTCCCCCCAAAAAAAGAATCTTTTCGAAACGAATTCAATACGCAGTACTATTCAGTCCAGTTTTCTTGTTTATAGAAATGTCAAATTTGACTTAATTTTTTTTCGTGATTTAAACGTTTTGCTATTAATAAATTTTATAATATAAAAAAATTAAAATTCGCGTCGCGTTATAAATCAACTTAAATGTTTTATTAAAAATAAAATAATAAAAAAATAAATAAAAAAAAACGAGAACATAAACATTGAATTTGAAAATTTGTGTGGAATAAAGGACGAAAATACAATTGACGATTAGGTTCTTTCAGAGATTATAAACAATAAATGTAAGGAACATTACAATTTTTAAGAAGGGGCCGAACTATTTGTCTTTGTCTAATAGCGTTTTTCATCATTTATGTAAACACTATCCGGTATAACAAGAAAAAAATAGCAGCCCCCGCTAGATATTAGTATAATAAGTAAATTTTGTAATAACAATCAAATTTTTTCACTGCGTAGTTTTTGAATAATTAGAGACCTACCAAAAAAAGATAGGTTATATTCTCGATTGCTAGTAGGTCTCTAATTAGTCAAAAACTATGCGGTAAAAAATTTGGTTGTTATTACAAAATTTACTTATTATACTAATATCTAGCGGGGGCTGCTATTTTTTTCTTGTTATACCGGATAGTGTTTACATAAATGATGAAAAACGCTATTAGACAAAGACAGATAGTTCGGCCCCTTCTTAACCCTATTTTTTTGGTAAGGTTATTCTATTTGGTTAGTCTATTGATTTACATTCGAATCTTTATTTAATCTTATTGATAAAAGCACCTTTATATGTTATATGTTCTTTATTTACTATTTATTAGTGCTTTTAGAAGTATCATACAGGTTACATTTTTATCAAAATGATGCGTATTTAATTGATACGATTTTAAAACAGCCAAATTAGCATTTAGATCGCATGCATTTTATTTACTTGAATGTCAATTTACTTTTCTAAAGTTAAATTTTATGGATTAGATCTGAAAATAAAGAAAATTTGTAAATGAATACAATTGATATTATAAGTCCATTTGTAAGAAGTTGATTACAGAAAACTTTAACAAGTATATGTCATAAATTTTTAAATAGTATAATAATAAATAATTATATACATATGCATTTACCTTTTTATACCCTATAACATTTCTACAAGTTTTTGTTTCATTGCTTGATTCATTCGTATTTACTATTATTTTTATAAAATTATCTAAAAATATTTTATAAAAATTGTTATTAATATCCAGAAACTATAAATTTAGAAAGGTTATGTTAAAAAATCATCGTGACTCCGGGTTCATTGAACGTAAGATTTGGAAACAAGTATTTATTAAAGTTATTGAGGAATTATTTAATGAGAGGTGTAGAACTTCATACATACAAATCTCAAAACGAACTTATGCCTTCCCTATGACTAATATAGTATCAATTACAAACTAAACTGTATAAAATATTTCAAATAATATTTTATACATTCTTTACTTTTTTCATATTGTTTCTTTCTACACTATTTCATGCAATGACAAATAAAAAATATAAATTTTCATTTTTAAAATTATGCATTACATCGAGAAAATAAAAGAATTTGTACAGATAACACAAAGACATATTCATAAAGCGTAAAACTCAAGTATTACTAGCCTTCAAAAGCTTGAATTATTGAGATAAATGATTATCGTAAACAAAAAATGAGTTAAATTATTTCAAAAAATAATTCTTTTTATGTAATAAAAATAAATATTTATATTATTTTAAGTCATTAGCATATCATTAAAATTATGTCAAGTAAAAGGAAATGCGAAGACAATAAAAATGAAGAAAATCATAATAATGAAGATAAAAAAATTATTCTCAGTACCTCAGAATATATAAAAGAAAAGATTATAATTGGAGATAGATCAGCGTAAAAAATATTCTAAATACTACCAAAATGTTTTATATATTAATTTTTAATAAGATTTATATTATTAGATCTATAGTTGCTTATGTTCAAGAAATTATAGGAGAGCAGAGCTTCATAAATAAAACAAAACAAACAGAATTTAAATTATTAAAATTTATTCCAAATAATTCAGATAACATAAAAATTCAATGCAATCTATACGACGATAATATAGAAAAATTTAGTAAAAAAATAAAATTATATGAAGTAATTAATAAATAATTAAATAAATAAATAAATAAATTAATATTCAATTAATATTAATAATTTTTTTACTATAGAAAATTTTAGTAGAAAATGTTCATGTAGTGAAAGCAACAAAATTTAATAAAGGAAATGTTGATAAAGAGTTAAATTTAAAACATTATTCATTTATCCTATGTTTAGGCAAAATTGATTCCACGAACATTAATAAACCAATTAAAATGAATATTGAAGAAATTTCTAAAATTGGATTAATAAGTGAATATAATATTATTATCGTTTTATATCCAACAGAATATAAAAGTTATTAATTTTAGAAACTCAAGGATATTTAAAATATGCATTTGTTCAAAAAAATAAAAATAATGATAATGAATATATAGCAACAATGACCGATGGAAATTATAAATTAGACATTTTATTAAACAAAAATAATAACGATAGTATAAATATAGACAGAGGTACAAAATTAGAACTTATAGGAGATTTAGAAGAATTTGGTAAAATGAGAATTATAAAAAAAATTGGTACATTTATAGTTTATTCATATACTAAAAAATTATATTTCATATGTATATCATATATTTTAAAAATAAAAAGTTTAGAAAATATTAAAATTTTATATGAAGAAAAAATGGAATTAGAGGAATTAATTTTAGCAAATAATATTATTTTAAATAATAAAAACGTAATATTAAATTTTTAATAATAAATAACAAGATACAAATTTATATATCTATACGTATTTTACAAAAAAATGTATAGATATACATATATATATATATATATATATATATATATATATATATATATATATATATATATATATATATATATATATCCATCTCTCTCCATCTGTAAGTAGTTAAACACGTTTTATTTTTCGCTCTTCTTATTTTTGTTCTGGTACTGCATTTTTGTGCCCTAGGGCGTTTTTCTTACAGACTCTTGCACGCTCAATTTGCAAGGAACCGTCTCAGCTATAAATCATCAGTTTTTTCAGCGGTCCTTGCATTTTATCTTGTATTTTACATCAGGGTGCTGTTCCTTGGAGGTTAGAATTATCGCAGTTTTGAGGTTAGTTTGGAGGCAATTTTGCATCTGCAGGCAGAGATCCTGGTGGTTAATTTTTTCGACCGATAAAATAGAAGTCTACCTTACCCTATAAGGAGGTCAGTTGTAGTTACTGTAGTGTACACTAGAGGTCGGAGTAATGGACAGTTGTGCGATTTGCAAGCTATCCACCAATGATAAATGGGGCATGGCAAAGCTCCATTTGTGTTTCACGTGCCGGCAGCGTTGTCATGCGAAATGCATGACTCGTTCAAAAATGGAAAATGGCACAAAGTATGAATGTAAAAGGTGCATTGAAAAAATAAAAAATAATTCAACATCATCAGCCAGTGGTAGCATCAAGGTCAGTGGAGTTTCGCAGATCGCACGCAAAGCTGTTTCCAATCAGCCCATCAGTGCCTCAACACCTTCACGAACTGACTCGAAAGTGACACCTGTCAACACCGCTCAGAAGCAGCCTGAAAGAGTGAAAACTACTTTGTCATCGCAAACTTCAACCATCAACAACAACAGCGGTGCCACGGCGGATGGAGGGAGAAGTAGTTTAAGTATACATTTATCTGATAAGCAATTAGGAGGTGGCGCTGCGCACGCTGCCCCGAATAATAATAATAGTAATAATCTTAAGAAAAATAATTTTGATGTGGTCCGAGGTGACTTAGATTCTTCCTCATTGCAGGCAGCTGTATCTGCTCTAGAGGGCGCACTATCTGGCAGGCTTGATAAATTATTTAATTCTTTTGATCGACTTTTAACTTTTGAAAGCCAAGTCCAAAATTTTGACAAGGGCCTGCGGGATATTGTGTCCAAAATTGAAAAACAAAATGTATTTATTAAAAATTTAGAAACTGGGCAGATGCAGCTGTTAGAGGAAAATCGCAAACTTAAGGAAATAATAGTCACTTCGGAAAGGAATTTCCTGTCTGCTCTAAACAATAAAACTGAAACGTATAATAAAATCATAAGTAATAAATTTGATAACATTCAAACTTTTCTTAACAACGAGTTTCACGGAGTGGACAGGGGTTTCTTTAACCTTACAACCGGGGTAGCTGGCGTAGCGCAGGCCGTTGCGGATCTCACGGGAATAAATGAGCATACATTACACGCATCTGAATCTGTGGAAATAACACAAACACCACATACACATAATATAATAAGTGAGGAGGCACCTCGTCAAGTTGAGACGGAGTGTGGTTCTGGGAGTGGTACATTGGTGATCTCTGGCGGATTTGACTGCTCAGCAGTCAATGTTGGGCCGGATGATTACGCCTGTGCCGTTCTTGGTACCATTCTCCCGACAATCAAGCGTACGAATATAATTTCTGTTAAGAAAATTGCTAAACATGACAATGTAAACGAGGTGCCTACAGAGCGTGAGATCAGTGACGGCCCGAGGGGTTCATTCTCATTGCTGGTTAGACTTTCTGGGGAGGACCTGGTGCAAAAGGTGATTGAAGCTAAACGACAATTCACTGGTTATTCGACGGCGGATCTTAATCCCTCCCTCCTTAGCAGTCTTTCTTCCATCAAACACCATAGCTTGATATTTATTAATGAATTTTTGCCTAGAGAGAAATATGCTAATTTTAAAAAATTGAAAAAGTATGCCAAAGAAAAAGGCTTTAAATTTGTTTGGCACAGACATGGCAGATTTCTGGTGAGGAGGAGAGAGAGGGGAGAGAGCACACAACTTTTTTTAATGAAAATGACTTAGATAATTTATTGATAGATAGCAAGAAACTAGATCACGGTGTAAATGCAAATAAAGACAATTCTGAAATTCTATCGAATATTAAGTGCAATAATAATAAATGTGATACTAATACTACTAAAGCCTCTGATCATCAACGAAATATAATGGCGAATAATGGAGTAACGTCAAGTGTGGCCTCTCCCCAATGACTGCGCCTGGCCTCCTCGGGGGTCGTACAGGGAGGAGGGGTGAACTGCGAGCATGCTTTCTGAATGTGACCTCTTTGAGGGCTCACATTGGGCAGGTACGTGAATTTCTGAGTGATGGTCCCTCTTACGACATATTTGGAGTGGCTGAGACCTGGCTGGGTCCATCTGTTTCGGATGACGTCATTCGGGTCGAGGGGTATAAAGTATTCAGACAGGACAGAAACTTGCGTGGTGGAGGAGTTGCCTTGTATATTAAAGATAATTTAAAGTGCACTATTTTGGCTACTTCGGATACTCAAACTAATCATAGTGAAGGTAAACCGGAGGTACCTGAATATATTTTTTTGTTCCGTGCAATTGGGCAGCTCCGAAGCTGTGCTAGTTTCTGTTATTTATCGACCTCCTGCAATTTCCTTTTTTAGAAATACTGATTTTTTAGATAACTTAAGAAATTTTGCCTCTGAATACTCTCATAAAATCATAATGGGAGACCTGAATGCCGATCTCCTGCGTGAGAGCAGTGATGCCAAATTTATTAATAAATTATCGGCTGAGCTTTCGTTACAGTTGGTTCAGCACGGTGCCACGCATCATACTCCGACGTCTCACACGTGGATTGACCTGATTCTTGTGGACGATAATGACACAGTACTTGACGCACGCAACTTACCGGCGAATTTTCACAGTCGGCACAATTTAATTGATGTATGCATTTCTTGTAATTTTATGAAGATAGATGAAAAGATAATTAAGTATAGGAATTATAAAGATATCTGTCCAAACTTATTGGTGCAGAGTTTGGCCGGCTGTGATTGGACGCCATTTACAGTTGGTACAGTTGACCCGGAATCTGCGCTTGGCTGCCTCTGCGACAACCTTACGGCAGCAATACAAAATCTGGCGCCACTAAAATCACTTAAAATTGGTAAAGATAAATTTCCTTGGATAGATAAAGAGTTGTCGCAGACGCGGCACAAGAGAGATGCCACGTATCGTAGGTTTAAACGGATGAAGGAGGAGCATTATCTCTCCGAATTCTTGAAACTGCGTAAAACTATAGACGAACAGACAGAACATGCTAAGACAAATTATTATCATAATAGACTGTTTGATGCTCTTGCTAGAGGTAATGTCTGGAAGGAGTTAAAAGACCTGGGACTCCTCTCCGGACCTCAAGGGGACTTGAATGGATTCACTCCTGATGAGCTTAATGCACATTTTGCGGGAGTGTCAGTCTCGCCACACGATGATACTGCGGAACGTAAGAAGATTCTTTCGGAGTGTAGTGAAAGTGGCTTTGCCTTCAAGCCAATTAATATTAATGATGTAATCCTTGCGATTTCGCATTTTTCATCACAGGTTTGTGGCGAGGATGGCATTCCGCAGAGTGTGATACTTAAAGCACTACCGTTTATTGGAGAGCATCTTGTGACTCTTTTCAATTCCTCTTTTGCGCGGGGGATCTTCCCTTGCCTTTGGAAGCGTGCACGCATTGTGCCTTTAAAGAAGTGTCCTGCACCTAAGATGCCTAAAGATTTTAGGCCAATAGCAATATTATGTTTTCTTTCAAAGGTTCTGGAGAAGATTGCCCATGACCAACTGCAAGAGTACATTACGACACACAAAATACTTGACTCTTTGCAGACTGGCTTCAGAAAGCACCATTCTACGCAGACCGCCATACTTAAACTTACAGACGACATAAGATCAGGTCTTGACAAGAAACTTGCCACGTTACTACTTCTATTTGACTTTAGTAAGGCTTTCGACACGATCTGCCCCTCCAAATTGCTTGCGAGGCTTAGATCGATGGGGCTTTCCAGGGCTGCACTTGAATGGATTAGCTCCTATTTATCAGGTAGGAAACAAATGGTTTCTACACACTTAAAAGAGGATTCAGATTGGCTAACAACCAATCTAGGAGTTACACAGGGTTCAGTGCTGGGGCCTCTGCTGTTTTGCCTTTACATTAATAACATACGTGACACACTCGACCTCTGTTTCGTCGAGCACATATTATATGCTGATGACCTCCAAATCTATACTCAGGTCCCTTATGAACATGTGAATGAAGGTATTCGTATTTTGCGGAGGGCGGCCAGGGCGGTGTCGGGGTGGGCTGTCGATGCTTCTCTCACATTAAATGCAAGCAAAACTAAAGCAATCGTTTTTGGCAGTAGTCGATTTATTAATGACTTCTATACTGGTGAGTCAAGAACGATTAAGCTTGAGGGTGGTGTCGACATATCTTTCTCTGATACCGTTGTGAGCCTTGGTGCTGTGCTTGACGCTAGGTTGTCATGGGAGCCGCACATTAATATGGTGACTAAAAAATTTAATAGGGTAATGTATAGTTTGCGGTTTTTCCGTCGGTACACCACTGAGGCCCTGCGTAAACAACTCGCAGCCGCCTTGTTGTTTCCGCACCTCGACTACTGCTCAGTAGTTTTGCTCGATGCTTCGCAGGGGTTGAGAAGACGTTTACAAAGACTACAAAATTCATGTGTGAGATATGTAATGGGTGTGAGAATGGGCGATCATATCTCTCCTTATAGAGCCGCTCTTGGTTGGCTGCGTACTGATTCAAGGAGACAGTATTTTATGGCTGTACTTATGTACAAAATCGTGCGCATGAATACTCCAGAGTATCTAGTGAGTCTCTTTACTAGATATGTACCTAGGGTAGCCACTAGGGGAGAGATTAAGGACTTCGCGGTGCCCTTCATGCGTACTGAGACTGGAAGAAATTCCTTTCAAGTTCAAGGTGCGCATTTTTGGAACTCCCTGCCTGCCGATATAAAAAAATCTTCCATCGCTCGGCAGGTTCAAATCGGCTTTGAGGAGGTACTTACTCGACCTCGAGTGATCTTAATTTTAAGTATTTTAATTTTATGTTAATTTATTTTGTTTTGTCTTATATATAGATTTAAGGTGTGAATGTATTTATTAGCGCGAATGATGGTTGAATGAATGCAGAAAGAATGAGTGATTCTGTTTCTTTTTATTAATAGTTATGACATCTTCGGTATCAAGTTTTTATTCTTTGAATTTTATTATTATATTATTTTTTTATTATTTATTGTTGCATTGTTTTGTCCAATTTTATTTTTATTTGATGTCATGACTATGCTTTATGCTTTATCTTTTAAATTGTGTTATTTGATTTTAATTTGATTTTAATTTCATGACTGATAGATATTTAAGACTGTTTTCATTGTAATTTATGTTTTCATACTTTCTGCGTGTATTTAGAGTAGTCTGTGATATCGCTTTTACATAGTGACTTACTGATACAGTATTATATATTAATTTTAATATTTGACTGTGATATCTTATCATATTATGTGCAATACTTTATACAGAATTATTATTTATTGCTTGATGTATTACATGCCTTTTTGTACTCTTTTACAAAATAAATTGATATCTATCTATCTATCTATCTATCTATCCATCTATCTATCTATCTATCTATCTATCTATCTATCTATCTATCTATCTATCTATATATATATATATATATATATATAATGTTATATCAATTTTATTTTTTCTATTTCAGGATGAATAATAAGAACAATTATTATTATTGTCCTTATTGTCATTTAGTATTTTGGTCAGAAATTAAAAAAAAAAAACATAAAGAAACCAAACATAAAAAATATAATTTCATCTGTAATATTTGTGGATTATATATAAAATACAAAAAACATTTTATACGACATACTAAATCACATTCCATCGATAAAAAATTTTCATATAATATTTGTGGACACGCGTATAAAACTAATTATAATTTACAAAGACATTTGACGAGTCATCTTAATATAACATATTTATGTGAAATTTGCTGTAAAGAATTCGACAGAAAGGATAATTTATTGAGGCATAGAAGAACACACAAGACTGGTTTTATATATTATTTTATATTTTTATATATTATTTTAATATTTATTATTATAAAAATAATAATTATTACTAAATCGTAAAATACAAAATTTAAATTTTATAAAAATATAAAAAACAATTTAAAAATTTTAATATTTATAAAAATTTTTTTAAATAAATAAAGTATTAAATATTAAAATACATTGATTTTTCAAGTATTCATTATTATAAATTATTTATAAAATGGATTCAATGATAAAAATTAAAATTATTGGCGACGGTAATTGTTTATTCAGAAGTTTTTCATTCTTTTTATATAATGATCAAATATATCATAATAAAATTCGTTTAAATATTGTTAATTATGTATATAATAATTGGAACATTTATGAATCGTTCATAATTGGAAATAATTATTATAATGCAATTAAAACTAATGAAGAATATAAAAATTATATGTCTTGTAATGGTATTCAAGGTACTAAAATTGAAATTGATAGTTATACAAAAATTTATAATATTTATGTTAAAGTATATTCAGAACGTTTAAATACATTTAATTATTTTGGAAATTTATCTGAAAATAATTTAATTTTATATTTTTCTGGAAATCAAGATTCTGGACATTTTGTTATAATGGATTATAATTTTAATCCGAATATTAAATCTAAAAAAAAACAAAATAATAAACGAAAGTTAAACAATATTTTATCAACTGATAATATTAATCTAAAAAAATGTAAGAAAGAATTTAATGATACATTAGAATACAATACATCAGATGAATGTTATCTCGGCGAAATGAATTATTTATGTCCTTATTGTTCAGCTGTTTATTTGGGAATCAGAAGTAAAAAAATATAAATGTTGTAGAAATGGAAAAATTAAATTAAATCCTTTGAGTAATTATAATGAAGATTTAAAAAAATTATTATTAAATGATAAAATTTTTCGACATTTAATTCGTTATTATAATAATTTATTTTGTTTCGCAACAATACTCCTCCTCTCCTCCTGTAAGTATTCACTGACACGCTGCTTCGGCTCTGTCTTTTTGTCTTCTAATACTTTTTATTTCACTCTGCCGAGTGAATCTTTTTACAGAGAATCGTCCAGCTGGGGGTCCTCAAGGCTTGGCTTGACTTGCTTGCACTTTTGCATCTGCATCTCTCGGACCCTGGAGGTTTTTCTGTCTTCGTGCAATACTCTACCAGCATTGTCATTTTTTTGTTGCTTGTGCTGCTGTTGCTGACGGTTGCGGAATGGCTGGAGCATTGCTGGTTTGTTGTTTTGACTGTGAAGTGGGGTGTTGAGTGGTCGTGCAGTGGGGGGATGCAGTTGCATCTTTATGGTTTATGCATGTGTTGCATATAGGTTATGTATATGCTACATAACCTACAATATTTTTGGCGCCAAATTTACTATCTCTTAGGTGAATCTTTTAAGTGCGTCATTAGTGGCTCCATCTATGGGTTACCTTGTTTACTGTCTTATCTACTCTATGGATAAGTGACAGGTAATTAACATACTTGGCGCGTTCCCATCTGGCCTTTTGATTTTATATATTTGATGCGCAAATTTTAAACAGCTTATTATGCTGCTTTTCTTTTACTATATAACTTATTTCTTTTATATTTAATTTTAAATGTGATATACTTGGGCGGAGAGTTTCACAGGCCATCTTTATTTTTTTTTTGCTTTTGTTACTATTTTTATTTCTCTGACGCTGCTCTTGCTGCTATCTTTTAATTCTTTTCTATTATATCATAAGTTCTGCTTCGTGCTTGGTTCTCTCACTTCTCTTGACATCTTATACAGCTTAAACCATGTCATAAATTACCATCAAGGACTGCTGCGCCATCTGCGGTTTTTCCGCTGATAATATAAGAGGGTCGAAAAAATTAATGCAGTGTTTTACATGCCGGCAGCGCTGCCATGTAAAATGTATGAAGCGCGTGCCTCATGATAACGATGGTAATCCGAAATATGATTGTGAGAAATGTATAGCCGGCCGACTTATCGCTTCTCCCACTGCTCCACTCACTGGCACTGGCGCTGGACCACGCAGTGCCACTATGCGAGGTGCTCCTATAGCCTGGCCTATTGTTGCTTCTACTCTATCACGAGGATGCTCACCTGTCGCACCGATTACGAAAGCTCAAGAACACTTTGTGATTAAGAAGAAGATCAATTCTCGCTGTTCTGCGGTAGCTGGAGGGGAACATAGCATAAGTATCAATTTAATTAATGAAAAATTTAGAGGTGGTGCTGCATTGGTCACCCCGGATAACAATATTAGTAAAGGTGAAAATGGTGGTCTTAAGCAGAGTAATGATGGTGCTGATTCTTCCTCAGTAAAGGCAGCTGTGTCTGCTTTGGAGAGCGCACTATCCTGCAGGCTCGATATGATTCAAAATGATCTTAATCGACTTCCAGTTCTTGAGAGCCATATTATAAATACTGACAAGGGTCTGCAGGATATCGTGACTAAAATGGAGAGTCAAAATGAAATTATTAAGAATTTACATGCTGGGCAGACGCAGCTGCTAGAGGAGAATCGTAAACTCAGGGGTATGATAGGTACTATAGAGAGGGAGTTGCTGTCTGCTCTAAATGGCATGTATGAAAAGTTTTTCAAATCTCTCACGACTAATTTTAATAATATGCAGGCATTTGTAGGTAATGAATTCAATGGAGTGGACAGCAACTTTTCTCAACTTATGACCGGGGTGGCTGAGGTGGTGCAGACCGTTAATGATCTCACGGCCCAGGACGAACACTTAATCAACACCAACACCAACACTAACACTGATATGCCTGTAAATTCGAATATAACACAATCATTTGAACGTAAAGATAGTAGCTCTCATAACACATGCACTGAAGCACCTGTTCATTCGAACGATATGCAATTAGTAAAAGCACATACAGATAGTAGCAGAGAGGCATCCTGTAACACTGTGAAGAGGTGTGGTTCTGGGAATAGTGTCTTGGTGATATCCAGCAGACTGGACTGCTCTGCGGCTAATGTTGGGCTGGAGGATTATGCTTGCGCTGTTCTGGGAACCATACTTCCGACTTTTGAACGTTCAAATATTGTATCTGTTACTGAGATCTCTAATTCTGAAAATAAAAATAAGGGCAGGATGTCTGCTGGGCCTGAGATCGTTGGCGGTCCGAGTATTGCGTTCTCATTGTTGGTTAGACTTTCTGGAGATGACTTTGCGCAGAAGGTATTTATGGCTAGGCGTAGATTAACGGGTTTTTCGACAGCGGATCTAGATCCCTCCCTCTTCGGCAGTTTTTCTACCACAAAGCACCATTCTCAAATATATATAAATGAGTATCTTGAAAAAGATAAATATATTAAATTTAAAATTCTTAAAAAGTATGTTAAAGGAAAAGGTTGCAAGTTTGTTTGGCATAGAGGTGGTAAATTTATGGTGAGGAGGGAGAGAGGGGAGAGAGCGCACAAATTTGAAAGTGAACATGATTTGAATGAAATATTAGATAAATCTAAATGTATTGTACAGAAAAATGTTAACGTAACTGATATTGAGAAACACGATGAAGCTCTAACAAATAATGGATCTACTGATGATGATAAATGTAAACCTCATAATAGTGGGATGAGCTCGAATCAGGAATTAATTAAGAATCATGCAATATCCTTAGATAGAGCCTCTCCCCAATGACTGCGCTGGTCCTCTTCGAAGAGTCAAATAGGGAGGAGGGGTGAACTGCGTGCGTGCTTTCTGAATGTGACCTCTTTGAGAGCTCATATTGGGCAGGTGCGTGAACTTTTAAGTGGTTATCATTCTTACGACATATTTGGAGTTGCTGAGACCTGGCTGGGTCCGTCTGTATCGGATGACGTCATTCGAGTCGGGGGGTACAAAGTGTTTAGACAGGACAGAAACTCGCGTGGTGGAGGAGTTGCCTTGTATATTAAGGATAATCTAAAATACACTATTTTGGCCACTTCGGAGACGCAAACTAGTAATAGTAGCGGTAAGCCGGAGGTGCCTGAATATATTTTCTGTTCTGTGCAAGTTGGCGGCTCTGAGCCCGTGCTAGTTTCTGTCATTTATCGTCCTCCTGCTGTTTCGTTTATTAGAAGCTCTAATTTGTTGATTGATTTGAGAAATTTTTGTTCGGACTATTCCCATAAAATTATAATGGGAGACTTGAATGCCGATCTCCTTAAAGAGAGCAGTGATGCCAAGTTTCTTAGTAAGATGTCGGCTGAGCTTTCGTTACAGTTGGTCCAGCACGGTGCTACGCATCATACTCCGACGTCTCACACGTGGATTGACCTGATCTTTGTTGATGACAACAACGTGGTGCTTGATGCACGGAACCTACCGGCAAACTTTCACAGTCGGCATAATTTGATTGACGTCTGTTTGCCTTGCAACACTATAACTTTAGATAAAAAACCTATTATGTATAGAAACTATAAAAATATTTGTCCAACTGCATTGGGAGAGAAACTTGCCGGCTGTGATTGGTCGCCGCTTATGACTGACACTGTTGACCCTGAATCTGCACTTGGTTGCCTCTGTGACAATCTCACTGTTGCAATCGAGAATTCGGCGCCGTTAAAAGCGCTCAAGCCTAATAAGAATAAGTTTCCATGGGTAGATGAAGAATTGTCACGGATGCGGCGTAAGAAAGATGCTACATATCGTAGATGCAAATGGACAGAGGACAAGCAGTATCTCCTTGAATTTCTGCTATTGCGTAGGGTGGTAGACGAACGCACGGACCATGCTAAGACTGCTTATATTTACAATAGACTGTTTGATGCTATTGCCGGTGGTAATGTCTGAAAGGAGTTGAGAGACCTAGGACTGCTATCAGGATCTCAAGGGGATTTGAATGGATTCACTCCGGATGAACTTAATGCGCACTTTGCTGAGGTGTCAGTCTCGCCGCAGGAGGATAGTGAAGAGCGATTGAGAATTCTTTCTCAATGTAATGAAAGTGGGTTTACCTTTAAACCAATTAGTTTTAATGATGTTGTTCTTGCAATTTAACATTTTTCCTCACAGGCTTGTGGTGAGGATGGCATTCCGCAAAGCGTGATAGTTAAAGCTTTACCATTTATTGGTGAACATCTTGTGACTCTGTTCAACTCCTCTTTTGCATGGGGGGTCTTCCCTTGCCGTTGGAAGCAGGCACGTATTATACCATTGAAAAAGTGTGCTGCACCTAAGCAACCAAAAGATTTTAGGCCTATAACTATCTTATGTTTTCTTTCAAAGGTTCTTGAGAAGATCGCCCATGACCAACTGCGGGAGTACATTACACCCAAAAAATTGCTCGATCCTATGAAAACGGGCTTCAGGAAAAACCATTCTACGCAGACTGCTGTACTTAAGCTTACAGACGATATAAGGTTCGGTTTAGACAGGAAACTTGTCACGTTACTGCTACTTTTTGACTTTAGTAAGGCATTCGACACGATCTCTCCCTCCAAACTTCTTGCGAGGCTAAGATCGATGGGGTTCTCCAGGGCCGCACTCGGATGGATTAACTCCTATTTATCAGGTAGGAAACAAATGGTTTCTACACATTTAAAGAAGGAATCGAATTGGCTAACAATCAATCTAGGAGTACCTCAGGGTTCGGTGCTGGGGCCTCTGTTGTTTTGCCTTTACATAAATGACGTACGTGACGCACTGGACTCTGGTTGCGTCGGGCATCTGCTTTTTGCGGATGATCTTCAAATTTATACACAGGTACCTTATGATGATGTGGACGAGGGGATTCGTATTTTACAGAGGGCGGCCACGGCGGTGTCGGGGTGGGCTTTTGGTGTTTCTCTCACTTTGAATGCTAGTAAAACAAAAGCGATCGTCTTTGGAAGTAATCGTTTTATTAAAAATTTTTATTCGGGTGAGCCAAGGACGATTGACCTGGGGAGCAGTATCGGTATTCCTTTCTCTGACACCGTTACGAGCCTTGGTGTTGTACTCGACTCTAAACTGTCGTGGGAACCGCATATTAATATGTTGACTAAAAAATTCAATAGAGTGATTTATAGCCTGCGGTTTTTCCGTCGGTACACCACTGAGGCTCTACGTAAGCAGCTCGCAACCGCCCTGCTGTTTCCACATCTTGATTACTGCTCAGTGGTTTTGCTCGATGCTTCGCAGGAGTTACGAAGACGGCTATAGACAATGCAAAATTCATGTGTGAGATATGTATTAGGCGTGAGAATGGGTGATCACATCTCTCCCCATAGACATGCTTTGGGTTGGCTACGTACTGATTCGAGGAGACAGTATTTTATGGCTGTACTTATGTACAAAATCGTACGTATGAATACTCCTGAATATCTAGTGGGTCTCTTCACTAGATATATACCCAGAGCGACCACTAGGGGTGAGATTAAAGATCTTGCGGTGCCCTTCATGCGCACTGAGACTGGAAGGAATTCCTTTCAAGTTCAAGGTGCGCATTTTTGGAACTCCCTACCTGCTAATATTAAAAATCTTCCATCAATCAGCAGGTTTAAAGCCGCGCTGTGGGGGTTTTTACTCGACCTCGATTAAACAGTATTATTTTCGGACTATATCATATGTGTTAATTTATTATGCGATGTACCCTTTATAGATTTAAGGCATGATTGTATTTATTGGCGTGTATGTAGGATGTGTGTGCATAGAGTGAATGATTATATTTTTATCAGATTGACTTGTATATTACTGTACATTTAACTTTGCTGTGATTTTAACTTACTGTATACTGCTGATATTCCGACTGCGCTCTTTACACGCTTGATTTTATGTAATTGTTTTGACTGATAGATATTGAGACTGATTTTTAACTATATTATTTATACTTTTTGCGTGTATTTATTCGTATTATCTGTGATATCACTTTTATTTAATTTATTGACTTACTATTACAGTATTACTATTTCTATTATGTTTTATGACTGTGATATCATACTGTACTATTTTGATTTTATATATGCAAGGCTATTTAAAGTATTTTTATGTATTTTTTCAACTTTATTTGCAATTTTACACGCTTTTTTATAATTATACAAAATAAACAATATCTAATCTAATCTAATCTAAAAACATTCAATGCTAAATTTAATAATGAAAAACAAAAAGGAATATATAATTTAAAATTACAAGGACAAGTTAGACGTGTTGTTCCGAAAAGTTTATTTCCTGTAAATGGTGTTGAAGCTACTTGCGGTCAATTGTATATATTCGATGATATTGATGCAATTGAAAAAAGATTTTAAAAAATACAAATTTAAGTCTCGAACATATAGAAATATTAACAAAAATATTTAATAATAATCCATATTCTAAAAAGTATAAATATTTACATCATATGTCGAATATTGAAAATATTCCAAGATATAAATTATATTTTATTTGTAAAAATAATAAACAAAAACATATATATAATAAACCTATAATATCTGAATGCAGAGCTATAATTGTATCTAAGACTGGTATTCCAGAAAATTATGATTTATGTTTATACCCTAAAAATATTCCTAATAATCAACCACAAATAACATATTTAAATAAATTATCGCATCATGTAGATCCTATGGTTTTTCCTATTTTGTTTCCTTCTGGAGATTTAGGTTGGAGCATTGGTTATAATAAAAAATCTTATTCAGACGGACAAATTACAGCATTACAATATTATTCTAATAGAATAGCTTTCAGACCAAATAATACAAATTTTAATCCTTTGTTGTATGCTGGTAGATTAACGCAAGAATATTTTTTACATATATACACAACTATTGAAAATAACAGAATGAATTTTTTTAGAAATAATCAAAAGCAATTAAGAATCGAATGTTATCAAGGCTTATTAGATCATGTCAAATTAAGTGCATCTAATATAAGTGAAAATTTCGAAAATAAAGAAAAATTAGGAAATTTATTTATTTTACCAGCAACATATATTGGAAGTCCACGATATATGCAACAACATTATCAGGATGCAATGGCAATCATGCGTAATACAAAAAGACCGGATTTATTTATTACTATAACTTGTAATCCTAAATGGAAAGAAATTAAACCAGTTTTAAAAAATTTTTCTCGAGAAACTACACCAAATGATGTACCTAATATAACCATAAGGTTGTTTTATACTAAATTTCAATTAATATTGAATGATATAGTTAAAAATAAATTATTTGGTACAGTTTTAGCTTATATTTATACAATTGAATTTCAAAAAAGAGGACAACCTCATCTTATAATAACACTACATCCAGAACATAAATTATTAAATCCAATAAAAATACATAAACACATTAGTGCAGAAATACTAAAGAATGACAATATATTAAAAAAATTAGTAATAAAACATATGTTGCATGGTCCACATACTGAAAAATCTCCTTGTTATATAGAAAATAAAGTCATATGTAAAAAGTTTTTTCCAAAAGCTTTTCAAAATAATACTATAATAAAAGAAAATGGTTATCCTGAATATAAAAGATCAAATAATATTTCTGATAACAATACTTATAACTTAAAATATACTAATCAATTAATTTATGTAGATAATTCAATTGTTGTTCCGTATAACTCATATTTATTAAAATAATATAGATGTCACATTAATGTTGAATATTGTGCATCCATTCAAAGTATTAAATATATTTATGATTATATACATAAAGGTAGTGATAGAGCTTGTTGTAAAATTAAAAGAGATAATACTGATATTAATCAAAATTTTGCTGAGTCCTATGAAAGCAGCTTGGAGATTAGAAGAATTTCCAATATGCGGAAGAAGTCATAGTGTAATTCAATTAACTGTCCATACTGAAAATAATCAAAATATAGTATTTAAAGAAAATTTTGAAAAAGAAGCTCTTAGAAATTGGGAAACTACGTTAATAGCATGGTTTAAATTGAATCGAATAGATAAATCGGCTAATAATATAAAATATTGTAACATACCGAAATATTATATTTTTGATTTGAAACATAAAAAATGGGTTAAACGTGTAAGAAATAAAAATAATTATACTATTGGACGTTTGAATATAGTTTCTCCTAAAGATACTGAAAGATTTTTTTTTAAATTAATATTAAATTGTAAAACTGGAGCTAAATCTTTTAAAGATCTACGTACTCATGATGATATAACATATTCTACTTATAAAGAAACTGCTTTAGCAATGGGTTTAATTGAACATGATAGCCAAATTTATAATATTTTTGAAGAAGCTTGCAATATAATGTTTCCTGCTCAATTAAGAAAATTTTTCGCGTGGTTTCTTTTATCAGAAAATATTCAGGGTAATATTATTTGGAATAAATTTAAAAATTATTTCATTGAAGATTTTAATGATGATAAAGAAAATAGAGCCTTACACGTCATAAACGATATTTTATTATCAGAAGAAATGTCATATAAAGATTTTGGACTGCCATTACCATTAAAAATTAATAAACATAAAAATAATGATGAAAATAATTTAAACGAAATAAAATATTCTAAAACATTATTTGATTGCATGTTTATTAAGTTAAATAATGATCAGAAAATTATATTTGAAAGTATAATAAAAAACATGAATATAAATGAAATTCATTTTATTAATGGTCCAGGTGGATCAGGTAAAACTTTTTTATACAAAACAATAATATATTATTTTATATCAATTGGTAAAAAAATTTTGTCTATGGCTTTGACAGGATTTGCATCTATTTTATTACCAAGAGGTATGACAAGTCACAAAACTTTTAAATTACCTTTGGATTTAAATAACGTAGAAACAATATTTTTTAAGTCAGATGCAAGCAAAAAAAATTACATGAAGTTGAATTAATAATTTGGGATGAAGCTTCAATGATTCCTAAAAAAGCATTAGAAATTGTTGACAAAACTTTACAAGATATATGTAATAACACAAAACCTTTTGGTGATAAATTAATAATTTTAGGTGGTGATTTTAGACAAATTTTACCAGTTATAAAAAATGGTTATAGAAATACGATAATAGTTGAAACAATAAAATATTCTTATCTTTGGCCATTATTAATATATGGAAATTAAATAAAAATATACGTTGTAAAGAAGAAAAATTCTCATCGTTTTTATTACAAATTGGAGAAGGAAAAATTAATCCTTTTGTTATACCTAATTCTTGGAAAACCAATGATGTCTGTTCAATAATTTATAAAAATGTAGTTTACAAAAATATAATAAATAATGTTATATTAATGTTATATTAAAAATATTAAAATTATTAAAAGGAGATTTGATAACATACTATAGTATAGATTATGCAACTCATAAAGGAGTAGACCAAACAGATAGTAATATTTATTTAAATTATTCAATTGAGATATTAAATAATATTAGAGAAGGTCTACCTCCACATGGATTAAATTTAAAAGTAAATGCTATCATTATGTTAATACGAAATATTTCTGATGGTTTATGTAATGAAACCAGATTGAAAATCATTAAATTATATAAATATAATATCAAACTAAAAAATAATTAAATCTTAAATAAAAATACTTGCATTTATGAAGCTATTTAAAAATTTAAAAGTTCATTTAAATATATATATATATATATATATATATATATATATATATATATATATATATATATATATATATATATATATATATAAAATATAAATAGTAGCTATAAAAATAGAAATAAAAAAATAATTATAAAAAATTCATAAAAATACTTATTAATATGCATATAAAATATATATATTAAAACAAAGATTATAATAATACATATAAATAAAATATAAATATTAAAATAACGATTATAATAATACGTAAACATAATTTAAAGTATATTTATAGCATACATGAATAATAAAAAAAATAATATTTGAAAATAATAAATATAAAAATATTAATATTAAAAGTATAATATGAATAAACAAATATATATTTTTTATAGATTCATAATTATTAAAATTAATATGTTAATGTGGGATGTGAATCGAAATCAATATGTCCATGATGACGAACATTATATATACTTATTATGATCGTCGAGAGACCTTCAAAATTTAATAGATGCAGCCGACGAAGAAGATAATTTTTAGAAAAGTATTAATAATTATGAAAATGATTAAAAATTTAAAAAAATTAATAAAATAATAAAAAATTTGATTTTAAAAATTATAATAATCATTTTCCCACTTGGGAAAATGTAGATGAATTTTTTAAATTTGAAACAAAAAAATTAATAACATATCGTTTGGAGAATAATATTGGGCCAAAAATAGAATATTTAGAAAATAATAAAATTTATCATAAACATTTATTTGTTTTATCAAATATATTATATGATATATATTCTTGAATGCAAAAAAATTAATAACATATCGTTTGGAGAATAATATTAGGCCAAAAATAGAATATTTAGAAAATAATAAAATTTATCATAAAAATTTATTAGTTTTATCAAATATATTATATGATATATATTCTTGAATATTAATTTTTTTTAATTTTCATGAATTTGAAATTTAGAACGTTCGTAAGAATCACTCCTCAGATAAAATTTTTTTTTTCATTCCAAATTTTAAGAAATAACAAAAACATCTAATTGAACTAAAAATCGTTTATCTTGAGTGATCTTTAATACCGATGCTTTTGCTGTTTCTTGAATTTTGGAGTTAAGAAATATAATTTGTTAATATCTAAATTTTAGTATTATGGATTAGGCCTGATTATTTAATATATCATAAAATATCTTTTTTTTATTAATTATAATTTATTTTAAAAAATAATTTTTAATATATTATAATTATTTTTAAAAATATTCTGTTTTATGTTAAACAATTGGGGACACCATATTAAAAAAAACGCGCCCTTACTATTTACCTCACGGGTGGTGTGGAAAAAATAGAAATTTAGACTAAAATTTATATATTAAAAATTATATTTCTTAATATTTTTATTTTCATGCTTATATTGTTACTGATACAATATTTTGATTATATAAATAAAAAAAATGTATTTATTTGAGGAGTACGTAGGTATATCTGAGGCGTCTCTAAGGCGATGTATGAGGCGTTCTGGAAGCGTTTCTAAGGCGATGTATAAGGCGGGACAATAGGCATACAAAAAAAATGCCTCATCTCTGAGGCGTACCCTGAGGCGTTGTAAGAGGAGAGGATGAGGAAGCACTCAGGCGTCGGTAACTATTTATACGTTATTTAAAAAAATTTTTTTAAATATCACTCTCACAAACTTGAGACGTTTCGAGGCTTTTCTAAGGCTTTCCTGAGGCGTCTCTGAGGAGTGTTTGAGGAGACCTATGAGATAATATGAGGCGACGAACGTTGAGGCGATGTCAGAGGCGGGTCGAGGAGGGGGAGGATGGGGGAGGCGGGGGGAGGCATCTTACAGAGGCTGAAAATAAAACCTATATTTACGTTAAAAAAATATATAAATGTGAGGAGGGGGAGGCTGGGGAAGGAGGGGGAAGGAGTAGGGAGGACGCAAGACTTCTATTTTTTGAGACTTACGTCTATTTAATTTAGGAAGATAGTATCTTATGGTGAAATATTTTATTACCTTGTATGAAAATTCTTTTTTTAAAAGTAGAATAATACTGTGGGAAAACAAATGATTATAAGAGAATATTGAAAACTGTAAATAACAATAAAAAAGCGTTAGGCTGGAGATAAATAAAGATTGTTTATTATCATTTTTACATTTTTTAAATGTAGATACTGCAAATACCGTAAATAACTGTAAATAAATTAAAGAATACAATTATTAGAAATAACTCAAAATAATTTTCATTTTAGTTCTTTTTACAACAAACTTTTTTTAATGATTAAATATATAAATATATACATACGTATGTAAATATATATGTATATATATAAACATATATAATGATTAAATATATATATATATATATATATATATATATATATATATATTTATATATATATGTGGGACATTTCACACCAACTGGAAGAGCAGAAAAATAAAAATCGCTCTGAAAATATATTCGGTTTGTTATTCAAAATGTGTAAAAAAATTTCAAAGGATTTAGATTGGAAGGATCAAGAACCATAGATTTTTGAAAATCCTGATGATTCAGAGAGAAATTCATAAGAATACTTCCTGTTGTAAATGAAGAGGAGAGTTAGCATGATTTTTTACAGACCTAAATTTTGAACTTTTTCATTGGTTCTCACATGTTTTACATGGTAATTGAAATTACTCATTGTTTGCTACTTCAGAAATTGCTTTCCGAGGGCTTATTGTCTTCTATTTTTTATTAACTTCAAAATAAATTCCTGATTGTGTAAGAAAGAGCCATCAATAAGAAGTTATGACAGTTTAAAACATATATTTTTATGTATAAGTTATTTTCAAAATAGAAATTAATCATACATGAAAATATACATTTATATTCAATATGAAAAATAAATCATACATTAAAATATATATTTTAAACTGTCATAACTCCATATTGCCCTCGAAGAGCAATTTCTGAAGTGGCAAACAATGAGTAATTTCAATAACCATAGGCTATTTTCAATAAGAAAAATAAATTTTACATGAAAATGTATATTTAAAACTGTGATAACTCCTTATTGGTGACTTTTGCTTACACGAACCAAAATTTATTTTAAAGTTAATAAAAAATATAAAAAAAAAAAAGCCTTTGAAAGCCAATTTTAATAACCATGTTTTACATGTAAGAACCAATAGAAAACTTCATAATTTAGGTCCGTAAAAAATCATGCTAAGTCTCCTCTTCATTTACAACAAGAAGTATTCTTATGAATTTCTCTCTGAAACATCAGGATTTTTAGAAAAAAAATCATAAAGTTGGTACTGTTCCAAAAATTTTAAAAAATTTCCAAATTTTAAGAATCTATGGCTCTTGATCCTTCCAATCTAAATCCTTGTAAATTTTTCTACACATTTTGGGTAACAAACAGAATATATTCTCAGAATTTCGGCGATTTTTATTTTTTTGCTCTTCCAGTTGGTGTAAAATGTCCTATGTATATATATATATATATATATATATATATATATATATATATATATATTTTATTTTTTTTTTTTAAAAAAAGATTAATATATAAAGGATATTGTCCTCTATATGATTAACCTTTTATATATGGTGAAGTCGAGGAAGTCCCCCGCCCGGCATCTGTTTAACACGTGACATCAGGCTAGGACTGTCAGACCCACCATACCGAAAACTTTGACTATCGATGGATGGTCAGCCACTTTTGTAACCAACAATCAACCGATACCCAATGAGGTCGGATTTTTTAAAGAGTCGCGATATAAATGGCACATACACTTATTTTCTTTCGAAAAAAAAGTTAGAGGTACCTGGCCAGGATTCGAACCCATGCCCTCCGCGTTAAAGGCAAGAGCATATATATATATATATATATATATATATATAAAATGTATAATTGCCGAAAATAACCATTTTTCATCGTTATATTATTTTTACGAATTTTATTATTATTTATTTATCATATATAACAATTAATCTATAGCATTTTTCATTATTTCTCTCATTTTTCGGCTTTTAAAGTAAAAAGGCAGTTAATTAAATTAGTTAATATAAAAGCAATTCTTTTGTGAATATCTTTAAAAAAAGTTTATTAAAAATGAATTAAAATTCTGAAAAGAATTTTAGTTTTCAATAATGGCTTTTACTGAGAAAGATAAATTGATTGTTAAACGACAGGGATTGTATAGTGGAATTGCTTTCATATTAAATAATATTCATATATTAGAATTTGATAATATTTTGAACCGGCACACATCATTCAACATGTAATTAATTTCACAAATTCAAAAACCACAATATATTGAACCAGTACCGATTGATGGAGAATTTATACAGTTATTATTTTCCGGAAATTCGGAAAAGGGTCACCGAATTTCTGTGTATTATAATAATAAGGTAATTCATATACGTGACAATTTAAATCTTAAATATTTACGAGATGAGCATGAGATTTATAAAAACAGATTATTCCCAAACAAATCAGAGTTGAGCATAGTATTCGAAACAGTACAATCACAAACAGATAATTATGATTATGGCGTTTTTGTAATTGTTTTTGCTATTGTAATACTTTATAATTTAGGTCCATGTTGTTTAAGATATGATGTTTCTTAAATGCGATTACATTTATCAAGAATTTTTAAAACGCAACAAATAAGAATTTTTTCAGTTTTGCAAAATTATAATAATGCAAATATTAATTACGATAATCCACTGGACATGATAAAGAGGAGTTTTTGTTATAAGCAACGTCTAAATATTTAGATTTCGCCGAGCTTGAACTATTAGAAAAAAACTCATAAATGCATTTTTTGGCAGAACAAACAAGATCATGGAAATGTATCGTGAACAAAAGAATTAAAATCATGAAACAATTTCGATGGAAATTGACAATGACATTTCAGATACAAATTTTTTAAAACCAGATAATGATATAATGGGAATCGATGATATCCACTTAAATTGTAACGATAATAAAATTAGGACGGTTAAGATTAAATTAAATGAAAAAAAAAGAATCAAAAGAAATAGATGAAAAAGAAGCTTTATTTGTAACAGGACTTAAGAGCATGACGAAGCTGCCCTCCTTCTAATAATATTTCCAATCCTAATTTATGAATAAACGATGCGTTTAATTGAGTTTTTTTGCTACAAAGTAAAAATTTGTAAGATTAAACTGTAGTGCGGACAACTCAAGAAATCCACTAAAATATTATGCATATGAAGTTATAATAAAAACTTTCAATGAATCGTATTTTATGGTTAGGTTTATTGAGTTTGATATCTAATTTCCAACCCAAGCTGATAAAAAAATAACAAGTCTAAATGATTTTTTATTTTAACAAAAATGATTGTATTAATATAGCTTTAGTGCGGACAAGTTATTATATTTTTTTAATTTATGAATATAAAAAGATATCGATAAAATGAAAAAAGCAAAACTCAATTGCTGCAGCTCCAAAATCCCGTTAATAGGAAAATGGTAACAGAGAAATCACATAAATATGAAAAGATTTCAGAAAAAGACATTATTAAAATGCAAGAAAAAAAAATAATGATAAATTAGAACTAAGACGTGTTCAAGAAACCTTACGTAAGAAAAAAGCTTATATGAAAATGAAAAAAGGACAACCAAATAAATATAAACAGAAATTAGAAAATACTAAGATAACAAAATGGCCATTCAATGAGTACTGATAAATGGGAACAAATACGTGCGAATGAGGCTCCACGTAAGAAAGAAGCTTATATAAAAATCAAAGAAAAAATTCTAAATAAATATGAAGAGAAATAGGAAAATACTAAGATAATAAAATTAAAATTCAAGGAAAAATTGAGTACTGATGAATTGGAACAAATACTTGCGAATATAGCTTTACGTAAGAAAGAAGCTTATATAAAAATTAAAGAAAAAAAACCAAAATAATAAGAAGAAAGATTAGAGAATACTAAGATAACAAAATTGAAAATCAAGGAAAAAATGAGTTTTGATTGATTGGTACAAATACGTGCGAATGAAGCTTCACGTAAAAAAGAAGATTATATAAAAATCAAAGAAAAAATTCTAAATAAATATGAAGAGAAATAGGAAAATACTAAGATAACAAAATTGAAATTCCACGAAAAAATGAGTACTGATAAATTGGAACAAATACTTGCGAATATGGCTTTACGTAAGAAAGAAGCTTATATAAAAATTAAAGAAAAAAAATCAAAATAATATGAAGAAAGATTAGAGAATACCGAAATAACAAAATTGAAATTCAAGGAAAAAATGAATTTTGATTAATTGGTACAAATACGTGCGAATGAAGCTTTACGTAAAAAAGAAGATTATATGACAATTAAAGGAAAGCAATCCAATAAATATAAATAAAAATTAAAAAATACTAAAATAACAAAAGTGAAATCGAAGATAAAAAAGGGTACTGATAAAATGGAACAAATACGTACAAATGAAGCTACACGTAAGAAAAAAGCTTACATAAAAATGAAAGAAGAACTAAATTAATATACAAAAAATTAAAAATATTAAGATATAAAAAAATAAAATCAATTGAAAATAGAGATACTAATAAATTGAGGAAATTGCATGAAAAAAAAATTACGCAAAAAAGAGACTTATAGAAAAGATTTTAGTGAACAATATAATGAATATAAGAGAATAGTACAAATTAAAAATCAATAATTGGAAAATGCTGATATTATTAGGAAAACAAAAGTGAAAAATGATTGTTACCAATCAAAAGAATCACGCACGAGGTGTAAATGAATAGAAATTGATGACAATAAACATGTTAATAATGATACTACAATAAATAAACCAATTTATGAAAAAAAGCAAAAACTTAAATATGATTCTTATCAATTAAAAATATTATTTATTAAGTGTAAACTATTAAAAATTGAAGACAATAATTATAATAAAAATTACAATGATAGTAATTATAATAACAATCATAATATTGTATTGAACGAAGTTATTGATAAAACAATAAAAGGCAAACCCTGGTACCATGGTCAACGCAATTTCGTTGCAATTTTGCTGCAATTTTCTTGAAAATCAAAAACTTGCAGCAGAACATGTGCTGTCTGTTTCCGCATTCCATAGGGTTTTTTATGAAAAGAAATCACAGCAGATAAGTGCAATCGAATTGCACCTTTCTGGCAGAGAGAAAGTGCAATCTACGGAACGGAAAGAATGCGCAGAATCTTGAAGATATTTTGCAGTAAACTTGTGGAAAAAAACTTATTACAGACACTAGCAACAAAATTGAGTAAATAGTTCCCGACAAAGTTTTGCAGCACAATTACGTAAGAATTGCAAATTGTCAAGTGCTGTTCTGCGAATCGTAATAAGTACACAAGCATATAACAGAATCGAAACAGTCTTGCATCAGAAACTTGCAGCAGCACTTAACCTCAGATTTACATAAGAATGACAAAAGTTGAGTGCAATTATATGACGAGAATAAACATGCAAACTTGCAGCAGAATCAAAGCAGTCTTCCGTAAGAATCTTGCAGCAGCACCTTACCCCATAATTACATAAGGATGACACAAGTTAAGTGCAATTATGTTACGAAAATAAACACGTACACTTGCAGCAGAATCGGAGCAATCTTCCGTTAGAATCTTGCAGCAGCACTTTACCCCCGAATTACATAAATATGACAAAAGTTAAGTGTAATTTAATGACGAGAATAAACAAGCAAATGTACAGCAGAATTGAAGCAGTTTCATGTGAGAATCATGCAGCAGATTTGCGATAAAATTACATTAGAAGGACAAAAGTTAAATGCAATCTTATCATAAGAATAATCACGCGAGCATGCAGCATACTTGAAGCTATCTCGCATAAGAATCTTGCTACAAAACTTTACTACAGAATTACGTATGAATGTAGAACCAAAATATTTATCGTCTTTTACTAATGAAAATTCATTTAAAACTTTTCTTAGATATTATAAAAATTTTTTATCTACGTTTTTTATATTTGACAGTTGGCTGCAATGGTCTCCTCTCTTCTCCCCAATGTCTATATGTAAATAATTTTATACTATAACATCAGCGCCCACCACTTTGTGTATATATGTTGATTGTTTTTTGCGTTTCTTCTTTTTTCTTTTAGCCAATATGTGCCTATAGGTGTAGGCATTGGTAGTAAGAACACGTAAAGTTTAAAGAAATGCATTAAATGTATTGCAATTATAAATTATTATATTTTCATTAAATTATAAATTACAATTTTTAAATTCAACATTTGCTTTCTTAAAATCTGTCAATAACTCTTATGAACATGTTCTCGTTAGTTGAATGTTAATATTCACAATAAAAATTTTTTATTAAAATACAATGTATTATCTTTATTCTATAAAGTGACTTCAATTTTTGAACTATTAATTAACTTTGAAATTCTATAAACTGTGCTGCTGCATGATTCTTACTGAAGACTGCTTCGATTCTGCTACAAGTTTACGTGTTTATTCTCGTCATATTATTGCGCTCAACGTATGTCATTCTTATGTAATTCTGGAGTAAAGTGCTGCTGCAAGATTCTTACGGAAGACTGCATCGATTCTGCTGCAAAATTGCGTGTTTATTCTCGTCATATAATTGCCCTTAACTTATGTCATTCTTATGTAGTTCTGGAGTAAAGTGCTGCTGTAAGATTCTTACGGAAGACTGCTTCGATTCTGCTGCAAGTTTGCGTGTTTATTCTTGTTTTAGAATCGCACGTTTTGATTAGCAATCTGTTACAAATCTGACGCACGTTGCAGTCGCAATTAAATTTTAGCAGATATGCGTCAAAATGTGGAAACAGACCACGCAAGTTCTGCGCAATCGTGCTTGCAACAGATTATATTACCAGGGAAGTAGTTAAAAAATTAAAGAAATTAAATGAAAAAATATCAACTGAAAAATTTAATTCATAACTGATTGGTTGTATAGCAAATATATATTTCGATGAAAATCTTATATCTGAAAATAACATTGATTCCATGACAAATACATGTGTTTATTGTGACGCGAAACATTTTGCTTTCGAATATACTGACAGTAACGTTTTCTTCAATTGTTGTCATAAAGGTGAAGTAGAATTGTTAGAAAATCCTCCTTACCCAGAACAAATACAGTTTTTAGCAACTGAATTAACGGAAGAAATTATTTATTTTCGACAAAATGTTAGGTTGTACAATGATGCTTCAGCATTCCCAAATTTTGGTGCCAATTTTGATACATTGCCGGATAAAGGACCAAAAGTTATTAGAATATGTGGACAAATTTACGATAATGTATATGTGTTACATCCTAATAAAGATGCACGTAGATATGGACAATTATATATTTCAGATAATGAAATGGCAACGATTGAACGGAATAAGTTTAATATAAATTCAACACTATTAAAACATTCAGATATCTTGATAAGAGTCATCAACCTTTATGCTGAAGCCTATAAAATAATGCATAAAGTAGAAAAAGAAGAACTACAATGATGTGCAAAAATCTATTGTCCTTCAAGATCTGTTACTATGTCTATTGTCCGCAATAACGATTTAGATGAAAATAGATATAATCTACCTACCTGTTATGAAGTTGCAATAGTATATGTTGGAGAAGACGATCTTTCTCCTACTGAACGTGATATTGTCATTTACTCTAAGTGTGATAAACCAATTAGTATATTGACAATTAGCAAACATATAGATCCTATGACATATCCACTTATTCATTCTAATTGTCGTTTTGGATGGATGCCAAATATGAAAAGTAAATTTGGAAAATCTAATATTTTAAATTTGAAATTTTATAATTATAGATTTAGTGTTGGAAATGAATTTAATTCATTCCTTAATTTGGGAAAATTATCCCAACAATTGATTGTTAATGCGTTTGAAAAATTCGAAACCTCCGGATTATATTTTATATGAAAAAACCAAAATGTATTAAGAAGTAATTGTTACAAATATGTTATGGACTATTTACATATAAAAAAAATAGATTCTTCAAAAATTGGAAAAATGGTAATATTACCGTCAAACTCTACAGAAAGTCCACGAATTTTAAAACAAAATTACATTGACCCAATGACACTTGTAAATTATCATGGTAAACCTGACCTTTTTGTAACTATGACCTGTAACCCACATTGGAAAGAAATAACTGAAAACTTGGAAATTTATCGGAATGCAATAGATAGACCAGATACTATAACAAAGATATTTTATCAAAAAGTATAAGAATTAAAAAATTAAGTAATAAAAAAGGGAATATTAGGAAAACGTATTGTATATAGTTATGTAATTGAATTTGAAAAACGAGAATTACCGCATATGCATATGTTAGTAAAAACTAACTTTTGGATAAAAATGATAAATTTGATATTCCCGAAAAATTTGATATAATAATAAGTGCAGAAATCCCAAATAGAGATATTTATCCAAAATTATATAGTATTATTAAACAATTTATGATACGCGGTCCCTGTGGTATGCAAAATATAAATTGTTCGTGTATGGATAAAAATACGAAACAATGTATTGAAAATTCTCCAAGAAAATTTAATAATACAACAACATTCAAACCCAATGGATATCCACTATACAAACGTAAAAATGATATCGTCAAAATAATTCTCAAAAATAAATTTACAGAAAGAATTGCAGATAATGAATTTGTTGTTACTTATAATCCTTACTTATTATTGAAATTCAATGCACACATAAACGTAGAAGTTTCTTCCACTGTACACTGCATTAAATATTTATTCAAATACTGTTGTAAAGGTAATGATTGTGCATACATTAAAATGCATCAAGTAAATCTGAATTTTCAATCAGAAAATAAAGACACTTTTCAAAATGACAATCATGAAAATGTTGATTATGAAAATATCCTTTACATGTTATTTCACATACTATAAAACGTTTAAGCGTTCATGAAGAAAATCAACAGTACGTAATTTTTAAAGAAGGAAAAGAAGAAATGATCATGCAAAAAAATGTGGGAACAACATTAACAGCATATTTTGAATTAAATAAAGAAGATTTTTAAGTACGAAATTATTTGTATTCAGAAATACCAAATTTTTATACATTTTTGAAAAAATGAAAAAGTAGAATAAAAGAAAAAAAAAGAAAACCAGTACTTAGTAGAATATACTTAGTAAGTCCGAAATATAGAGAACTTTATTTTATTAGGTCATTACTATTACATGTTAAAGGAGCCACATCTTTTGGAGCTTTGCGTACTGTTGATGACGTGATATGCAATTTGTTTTATGAAGCAGCTAAGGCAAAACAATAAATTAATGAAGATGAAAAATGGGATAGATGTTTGGAAGAAGCAACTTCAACAGAATTCTTTTATGCTCTTTATGAATCTTTGCTTTCATTTGCGTTTCTCATAATCTTATAAATGTACGAGATTTATATGAAAAATATAAAGATAAGTTATACCATTCTAAATACCGAAAAAAATATAGGTGAAAATCTTGCATAGAATGTTATTAAAAATAATTTACAAGTCAATGGATTTTCCTTACGATTTTAATTTACCTAACATAAGCACATTTATAGAAGAAGATAATAATCAAACAATTTTAAATCATAATAATAATATTCTTAATGAATCAGAAATGAAAATGAATTCTTTAAATGATAAACAATGGCAAATATTCTACTCTACTATAAAAAGTTTAAACAATCAAAGTAAATAAAAATATATTTTTATAGATGGACCAGGTGGAAGTGGAAAAAGTTATTTACTTAACGTTTTAATAGTTTATTTTAAATATCATTCTATACATTATTTATGTGTAGCTTGGCCAGCTATAGCAGCGAATTTATTAATCGATGGAAAAACCGTGCATACAACATTTAAACTACCGTTAAACATAACAGATTGTACAACTTGTGATTTTAAGCCTAATTCTGCAGAAGGCAAACAATTAAAGGGAACACCAATTATTTGGGATGAAATATCCATGACATCAAAATTTCCTTTTGTAGCAGTTTATCGTCTTTTTCAAGATTTGTGCGGTGTAAACCAACTTTTCAGTGGCAAAACTGCAATTGCATCAGGAGATTTCAGGCAAACATTACGAATTGTACAACATAGAAGCTATATGAATATTATTGAAAATTCAGTTAAATTTAGTTTATTATGGCAGAATTTAGAGCCTAAAATATAGAGTCAAAGTAAATATAAGAATCAAATTAATATTGGGTTAAAAAAAATATAGAGACCATGAAAATATAGTGATAAGGAAAATATTAAACCCAAAAAAATTGTTTGAAAAAATATTGGGCTCAGAAAAATATAGAGCCGAAAATAGATGAGAATTAAAAAAATTTAAGATTCGGAAAAATATTGGACTCAAAAAAATATAGAGCTCAAGAAAATATTTAGTTCAAGTAAAATAAGAATGAAAAAAATTTTGGGATCAAAAAATAAAAGAAGCAGACAAATGTTGGGCCCAAAAAATATAGAGACCAAGAAAATATAATAATAAAAAAAATATTGTGCCTAAAAAAATATGAAATTAAAAAAAATATAAACCCAAAAAAAATTAAAACAATAAGGCCCAAAAAGATTAGAGACCCAAAAAAATCAGGCCCA
The DNA here is from genome assembly GCA_017163975.1 of Anastatus disparis. Classification (NCBI taxonomy): domain Eukaryota; kingdom Metazoa; phylum Arthropoda; class Insecta; order Hymenoptera; family Eupelmidae; genus Anastatus; species Anastatus disparis. Next base: position 2,911,132 of record JAFFSR010000267.1, on the reverse strand, counting down.
AAGAAAATAGGACTCGAAAAAAAGTAAGTCCAAAAAAATATAAGGCTTGGAGAAATATAGGACCAAAAAAGATATAGAAGCCAAGAAATAAGAGGTTGAATAAAAAATTAGGCCCAAAAAAATATAGAGCAAGAGAATATATAAGAATCGAAAAAATATTTGTTCCAAAAAAATTAGAACCCAAGACAATATAAGGCCCAAAGAAAATATCACTCAAACAAAAGTAGGGCCCGAAAAGTATGAGGCCCAGAAAAACATAGAGCTAAATAAAATATAAGACCCAAAAAATCATTAAACCCGAGAAAATATAAATTTCAAAAAAATGTTGAGCCCAAAAATATAGAGCACAGGAAAATATAAGAATTGAATTAATATTAGGCCCAGAAAAATATAGAGCCCAATAATATATGAGAATCGAAAAAATATTGGGCCCAAAAAATATAGAGCCCAAGAAAATATAAAGTCAAAAAAAATATAGGGCCAAAAAAAATATAAGGCCCAAAAAATACAAAGTTCAAAATATATAGAGCCCAAAAAAATATTGTGCCCAGAAAAATATAAAGCCCAAGAAAATGTAAGGCCCAAAAAAATATTGTACCCAAAAAAATTATGAAACCCAAGAAAATATTAATTTCGAAAAAGTGTTGGGTCCAAAAAAAGATATTGGTCCTAAAAAAATATAGAGCCTAATAATATATAAGAATCGAAAAAATATTGGACCCAAAAATATAGAATCAAAGAAAATATAAAGTAAAAAAAAAATATGGGCCCAAAAAATATAAGGCCCCAAAAAATAGGGCGCAAGAAAATATAAGGCCCGAAAAAATATAAAGCCCAAAAAATATAGAGACTAAAAAAATATTGGGCCCAAAAAAAATAACGCGCAAGAAAATATGAGGCCAAAAAAAATACAAGACCCAAAAAAATATGACTCAAAAAAATGCTTTTACTAATGAGGACTAATTATATAGGGCCCAATAAAAAATTGCTACTCTTATTACCAAAAAATTAGACACATTGAACAAATGCGGAGAACCGGAGAACCGGAGAACTGGAAAACCGGAAAAAAGTGGTTTCACATTAATATAATATGGGATTATTATTGTAATTTCCATTATAATTATTGTCCTCAATTTTCAATCGTTTGCACTTAATAAATAATATCTTTATTCGATAAAAATCATATTTACGTTTTCTTTTTTTCGATCTATTGGTTTATTTATTGTAGTATCATTATTAACATGTATATTGTCATCAATTTCTATTTGTTTACACCTTGTGCGTGATTCTTTTAATTGGTAACAATAATTTTTTACTTGTGTTTTCTTAATAATATCGGCATTTCCTAATTTTTTATTTTTAATTTGTACCATTCTCTCATATTCATTACACTGTTCACTAATAACTTTTCTAAAGTCTCTTTTTTGCGTAATTTTTCTTCTTCATGCAATTTCCTCAATTTATTAGTATCTCTATTTTCAATTGATTTTATTTTTTATATCTTAATATTTTCAATTTTTTTTATATTAATTTGGTTGTTCTTTTTTCATTTTTATGTAAGCTTTTTTGTTACGTGTAGCTTTATTTGTACGTATTTGTTCCATTTTATCAGTACCCTTTTTTATCTTTGATTTCATTTTTGTTATTTTAGTATTTTCTAATTTTTCTTTATGGCTGATTCCATTTCAAATCGAACAGTCAGTATACACTCAAGTCACCAATTACTGCGCTAATGGAGTATGTTATTCTACCCTAAAAATAAGGGTGTACGTATTTTTTTATTTTGCTGAAATATCAAAATTGCATCAGATATGCACTTTTGAAAATTGCATACAAAAACTAAATGTTAAAACTGAAAATGTTGAGAATAACTTTAGAGGGCTATCGTTTTGCCAATTTTAAATGAATTTTGGTAAACCTTATTTTGTTTTATTGTGTTTTAAGCCCTCTTTAATTCAGTGCAAGAAATTTCAAAAAAGACCAAAAAATGACTAAGATATGTGCATTTTACCAAAAAATGCACTTTTTATGCACATGCATTTTTCTCGAAAAACCCATTTTTTTTTTGCTGAAATTTTTTGTGCTCATAGAGGACCAAATCACCTATCTAATGGTACTTGGTTGATCCCGTACTTATTTGTTTGAAGCGAGAAAAAAAATTCACAAATTTTATTGGTGAAAAATTTTTGTATATACGTTCGAAAGTCTTAAGCAATGTTCATTCCAACGCTGTCGCATGCTTTGCTCATTATTTGTTTACCTTTGTATGTATGTATATATCATCAATAGTGATATATATATATATATATATATATATATATATATATATATATAAAAATTCGTAATATAAAAATAAATATTAAAAAATGGAAAATAATAATTCTATTCGTGTATATTTATATTATGTATGTTTCGATGTACAGACAATAGGAGGCTCATTCGCGGACAAATACCTCGCGTAACCAAAACAGCATATTAGAATTGTTATATACAAGCTAGTTATTCTTACGTCTGCTTTGAAAGGTACTTTTCGGACTTGTGAAAAAGTAAACAAAACTTTGCAATTACGATGTCCGAAATTCACTCTTCTACAAGAATTCGATGTCCCGATTTTTTTCAAATCCATAAGAAGGTAGTTTATAAAAGCAGAAATTTACGTTTTAGACCGTTGGAAGATTTGGCCATTAATTTGGCACAGCTTTATCCAGATTTAAAGATACTGCCCTCTACTAATGTATGCAAAAATTGCCATGAACGCATATCAAAAATGATTTTAAGTGATCTGAATCTACATCTGAAAATGAAATCACTGAACTTTTTAGCGGAAAACATGATGATTTTATCCCCAAGACACCCGAACGAATACAGGAATTAAACGAGAGTATTAATACAATTTTACCTCAATGCTTCTCGCCGCTAAAAAGAAAAACTGCAATACCTAAAAATTTAACAGAAAATTACGTATCTAAAAAGAAAAAATCTTTAATTTCAACTTTTTCTGCTACTGTCGGAAGTAAATTAGAAGATGCATATGGCATTTCAGTTGAATCAATAGAATTGGACAAAAGTTCGACTGAAAACTATTGGAACGAATTTGTAGAAAATTTTAAATCGGCTTTAGAAAAATGTTCTTCTGTTTTGGAGAAAACAAAACTTCCAACTCTACTACCTTCAAAATTAAGCTTAATAAAAATTTGCTCACTATTCCCGAATATAAGCGAGTATATGATAAATAAATCAAGAAATCTCGTGATAAATAAAGGAGTTTATTCGGAGCCAGATTCATATACTGGACATCCTATTGATGAAAATACAAAAAATATCGCTATGGAATATTTTTTAAATGATGATTTTAATTGTAGTAGACAAAGTCCAAATAAATCTGATGTTGTTACTGTTAAAGTTAATAATACAAAAACTAAAAAAGTTAAACGGTTTCTTACTCGAAGCTTAAAAGAAACATATAGTCAATTAAGACAAGAAAATCCAAACTTACAAATAGGAAAATCAAAATTCTATAGTCTAAGACCAAGTTTCGTCTTAACAAGCCCTGTGAAGGAAACTTGTCTTTGTGTACATTGCGAAAATTTTGAACTGTTTCTTACAAGTTTAATTCGTTTTAGAGGCGATAATAATTCTGAATTAGATTTGATTCGTTCAGAAATAACTAACGCAATGTTGTGTTCTGAACCATCTGATTCGTGTTTCTTGCAAGAATGCAATTATTGCCCTGGTAGTGAGGGTATCACATTAAAATTGTTAAAACTGAAAGAAAATTGTGAAGATGAAATTACGTTTGCTTTGTGGGATAATGGTGATCTTATCAAACAAACAGTAAGCTTATCAGTTTTTAAAGAAAAATTTTCAATCTGCGCACTAAAAGCAAGTACTCACGTATACATAAAAAATATTCAATGTGAAGCTATTAAAAAAAGAAAAAGAAGAAAGTAAAGCTGATCCTACTAAGTTAATTATCCACGTTGATTTTGCAGAAAATTGGTCTGTAATAAATAATAAAGCGGTTCAGGGAAATCATTGGGTAAATAACCAAATTTCTATTTTTACTGCAGTCTGTTACCAAGAAGAGATAACGCAAAGCTTTGCGATCGATAGTGACGACAAAAAGCATGATACTGCATATGCGCTATTAGCAATAAATAAAATTATCGATCTTATGAAAAATGATTTAGTTACTAAAGTCACTATTATATCAGATGGAGCTGCAAGCCAATTTAAAAATCGTTTTCAGCTATATGAATTCAAACATTTTTCTTATCAAATGAAATGGTTATTTTCTGCGACTGGTCATGGGAAAGGAGCCGTTGATGGAATAGGTGGGCTACCAAAGCATTATGCTACTTCACATAACTTAAAAAGAGTTCATGAAGAATCGATACAAAATGCTGACGATTTTATAAATTGGGTTCAAAAGTACACCAGTGCAATCAAAATCATATTATTACCAATAAATGAGATTGAAAAATTTAGAAAAGAAAAAATATTGAATGGAGTACAGTTCCTAAATATAATGGGATTCAAAAAAGTCATATGTGGTTAAAACAACTTGGGGAATTAAAATCGCATATATTTGTTGGCAGAACAGCTTTACATGCACTGACTAAAGTGAAAGACAAGAAAAAAAAGTCAAACGTCGTAAGGCTACACTTAGAACTAAAAATAATAAGTGCAAAAATAAAAAAAAGTAATTATTTATAATTATATTTTTGACGCATCCCAACAGTGAGGCAAGGGGAACTCACTTTAAAAAAGCACCCCGAAGGGAACAGAAACCTTCTACGTCCACGTCGTTGTTCCTGGGTCATGCTAAAAGAAGGATAGTGTTTAAATCTACATTGCTTAAAATTTCCGAACGTATATACAAAAATTTTTCACCAATAAAATTTGTGAATTTTTTTTCTCGCTTCAAACAAATAAGTACGGGATCAACCAAGTACCATTAGATAGGTAATTTGGTCCTCTATGAGCAAAAAAAATTTCAGCAAAAAAAAAATGGGTTTTTCGAGAAAAATGCATGTGCATAAAAAGTGCATTTTTTGGTAAAATGCACATATCTTAGTCATTTTTTAGTCTTTTTTGAAATTTCTTGCACTGAATTAAAGAGGGCTTAAAACATTATAAAACAAAATAAGGTTTACCAAAATTCATTGAAAATTGGTAAAACGATAGCCCTCTAAAGTTATTCTCAACATTTTCAGTTTTAACATTTAGTTGTTGTATGCAATTTTCAAAAGTGCATGTCTGATGCAATTTTGATATTTCAGCAAAATAAAAAAATACGTATACCCTTATTTTCAGGGTAGAATAACATACTCCATTAGCGCAGTAATTGGTGTTTTGAGTGTATACTGACTGTTCGATTAGAAATGGAATCAGCCTTATATTTATTGGGCTGTTTTTTAAAAATTTTTATATAATTTTCTTTCCTACGTAAAGCTTCATTCGCATGTATTTGTACCAATTAATCAATACTCATTTTTATCTTGAATTTCAATTTTGTTATCTTGGTATTTTTCAATTTTTCTTCATATATTTTCTGTTTTTTTTTTTTTAAATTTTCATAAGAGCTTCTTTCTTACGTAAAGCCTCATTTGCACGTATTTGTTCTAATGTATCAGTACTCATTGTTTCCTTGAATTTCAATTTTGTTATCTTAGTATTTTCTAATTTTTCTTCATATTTTTTTGGTTGTTTTTCTTTAATTTTTATAAAAGCTTCTTTCTTACGTAAAGCCTCATTCGCACGTAATTGTTCCAATTTATCATTACTCATTGTTTCCTTGAATTCCAATTGTGTTATCTTAGTATTTTCTAATTTTGCTTCATATTTTCTCGATTGTTTTCCTTTAATTTTTATGTAAACTTCTTTCTTGCGTAAAGCCTCACTCGCACGTATTTGTTCCAATTTATCAGTACTCATTGTTTTCTTGAATTGCCATTTTGTTATCTTAGTATTTTCTGATTTCTGTTTATATTTATTTAGTTGTCCTTTTTTCATTTTTATGTAAGCTTTTTTCTGACGTAAAGTTTCTTGAGCACGTCTTAGTTCTAATTTATCATTATTTTTCTTTCTTGCATTTTGATAATGTCTTTTTCTGAAATCTTTTTATATTTATGTGATTTCTCTGTTACCATTTTCCTATTAAAGGAATTTCGGAGCTGCAGCAATTGAGTTTTGCTTTTTTTATTTTATCAATAGCTTTTTTATTTCATAAATAAAACAAATATAATGACTTGTCCACACTAAAGCTATATTAATACAATAATTTTTGTTGAAATAAAAAATCATTTAGACTTGTTATTTTTTTATCAGCTTGGGTTGGAAATTAGATATCAAACTCGATAAACCTTACCTTCAAATACGATACATTGAAAGTTCTTATCATAACTTTATATTTTTATTTTTATTTTGGCAGATTTCTTGAGTCGTCCGCACTAGAATTTAATTTTACAAATTTTTACAAAGCAAAAAAACTCGATTAAAAGCATTGTTTATTTATAAGTTAGGATCGAAAATATTATTAGAAGGCGGGCAGCTTCGTCATGCTCTTATACTGCCGTCCGGTTGCTTTTGCCCACCCTAGAATAAAATTAATTAAAATAAAAAGTTTTATATCTCTGGAACTAATGATCGCATCTTCAAAATCCAAACGGCGTTTGAAAGATTGATCAAAAATCTTTGAAATAAAGTAAGTCCGGTACGAAAAAATTCATTTTCTAATTGCTTATAGCAATGTAAAAAAAAATTTTTTTTACTAATTTTTTTTACACACATAAAAATGAATGCTTTTTTTATGGAAATCATGATATCGAAAAAAAACCAAATGGGTTTCAAAACTCTAATAGTCCTCTTTAAAATAAGCTAAGTAAAATGTCTCTATGACTCTTTAAACCACAGTTATGGTGATTTTTCGAAAAAAAGCCTATTTTTTCAACCATGATTATCTCATAAACTGAGAAAGAGAAAAAATTTTGTATAAAAGAAAAAATGTTTTATTCTTAGTCTAGAATACATATATTTAGTGACCAATAAGCTTGTGAAAAAATTTTTCGGTTGATGATCGTTATTAATATTTGCATTATCATAATTTTGTAAAACTGAAAACATTCTTATTTGTTGCGTTTTAAAAATTCTTGATAATTGTAATCGCATTAGAGAAACATCATATCTTAAACAACATGGACCTAAATTATAAAGTATTGCAACAGCAAAAACAATTCCAAAAATGCCACAATCATAATTATTTGTTTGTGATTGTACTGTTTCGAATACTATGCCCAATTCTGATTTATTTGGAAACAATCTGTTTATATAAATCTTATGCTCATCTTGTAGATATTTAAGATTTAAACTGTCATATATATGAATTACCTTACACAAATCCGGTGACCTTTTTCTAAATTTCCCGAAAATAATAACTGTACAAATTCTCCGTCAATCAGTACTGAATTAATGTATTGTGGTATTTGAATTAATGAAGTTAATTGTTAAGCTTTTCCAGTTGATGTGAAATGTCCCATATATATATATATATATATATATATATATATATATATATATATATATACATATAATCATTAAGAAAAGTTTGTTGTAAAAAGAAATAAAATGAAAATTATTTTGAGTTATTTCTAATAATTGTATTCTTTAATTTATTTACAGTTATTTACGGATATTTGCAGTATCTACATTTAAATTCTCCGTCAATCAGTACTGAATTAATGTATTGTGGTATTTGAATTAATGAAGTTAATTGCATGTTGAATGAGGTGCACCGGTTTGAAATATTATTAAATGCTAATATATAAATATGTTAACATGAAAGCCATTTCACTATATAATCCCTGTCCCTTAACAATCAATTTATCTTTCTCAGTCAAAGCCATTATTGAGAATCATTTTTAATGAACTTTTTTCAAAGATTTTCACAAAAGAATTGGTTTTATATTAACTAATTTAATTTACTGCCTTTTTACTTTAAAAGTTGAAAAATAAAAAAAATTATGAAAAATGCTATGAATTAATTGTTATATGATAAATAAATAATAATAAAATTTGTAAAAATAATATAACGATAAAAAATGGTTATTTACGGCAACTATACATTTATATATGTATATATATGTGGGACATTTCACACCAACTGGAAGAGTAGAAAAATAAAAATCTCTAAAACTCTAAGAATATATTCTTTTTGTTATCCAAAAGATGTAAATAAATTTTCAAAGATTTAGATTGGAAGGATCAAGAGCCATAGATCCTTGAAATTTAGAAATTTTTAAGAATTTATGGAAAAGTCTCAACTTAGTCATTTTTTTTCTGATAATCCTGATGATTCAGAAAGAAATTCATAAGAATACTTCTTGTTGTAAATGAAGAGAAGAGTTAGCATGATTTTTTACGGACCTAAATTGTGAAGTTTTCTATTGATTCTTACATGTAATACATGGTAATTGAAATTACTCATTGTTTGCGACTTCAGAAATTGCTTTTCAAGGCAATTATTTTTTTCTATTTTACATGAACTTTGAAAAGAAATTTAGATTGTGTGAGAAAGAGCCACCAATAAGGAGTTATGACAGTTTGAAATATATATTTTCATGTATGATTTATTTTTTATATTGAATATAAATGTATATTTTCATGTATGATTAATTTTTATTTTGAAAATAAATTATACATGAAAATATATATTTTAAACTGTCAACACTCCTTATTGATGGCTCTGACTTATATGATCAAAAATTAATTTTAAAGTTCATGTAAAATAGAAGTAAATAAGTCCGCGCAAAGAAATTTCTGAAGTAGCGAACAATGGTAATTTCAATTACCATGTAATACATATGAGAACCAATAGAAAACTTCAAAATTCAGGCCTGTAAAGAATCATGCTAACTCTGCTCTTCATTTGCAACAAAAAGTATTCTTATGAATTTCTCTCTAAAACATCAGGATTTTCAGGAAAAAAAATGATTAAGTTGGGACTTTTCCAAAAATTTTGAAAAATTTCTAAATTTTAAGGATCTATAGCTCTTGATCCTTCTAATCTAAATCCTTGAAAATTTTTTTACACATTTTGGGTAATAGAAAGAATATTATTAGAGTTTCGGAGATTTTTATTTTTCTGCTTTTCCAGTTGATGTGAAATGTCCCATATATATATATATATATATATATATATATATATATATACACATAATCATTAAGAAAAGTTTGTTGTAAAAAGAAATAAAATGAAAATTATTTTGAGTTATTTCTAATAATTGTATTCTTTAATTTATTTACAGTTATTTACGGATATTTGCAGTATCTACATTTAAAAAATGTATAAATGATAATAAACAATCATTATTTATCTCCAGCCTAACGCTTTTTTATTGTTATTTACAGTTTTCAATATTTTCTTATAATCATTTATTGATTCCTAGTATTATTCTACTTTTACAAAATAATTTTCATGCAAGGTGATAAAATATTTCACTATAAGATATATATATATATATATATATATATATATATATATATTTGCATATCACAAAAAAATTTCAACATCAAAACTAATTTTCTAATGTAAAGAATGAAAAATTAAATTAATAGAATTTTGAAATTTTGATATGGGAATACTTCTTATAAATAACTGTTTAATAACTTCGAATAATGGTAAATTTTTTAAATAACTTGTGGTATTGAATGCTAATTAAATTTAGTTTCAACATAGAGTTAATTATTTAAGTTGGAAATGTATTTTATAAAATAATATAACTATTTATAAGTTATTAATTAATAATAATTTTTTACACTCTTTATTCATAGTTTAAAATAATATTAATTAAATGATTATCATTTTAATAGTTTTCATATAATATTATGTAAATTTTATAAGTATTAATCTTTTAAGGGGATGTAAAATGGACAGTACACTTGCACCCATTAATATTGACTATATTTTTATTGTATTTCAAAATTTTTCATAAAGAGATTAGAAGATTATTCAGTTAAATTTTTAAATAAATCTATTCATTAGTTATTAAGAAGTTTGGGTTCCAATATTCTTTACTAAAATTTTCCTATTTGGAATCAGAAATCTAAATATCTTGAAAACTAATGATTGAAATAATTTGAAAATTTAAATAAATAATCATCATGGTACATACTACAAGTTAATACATTTCTTTCATGGTAATTCAGCTATAGAATGGAAAGACAATTAATTTTTCTATCTTCTTATAGTAAAATATAATCAAACTTTTACAGAAAATTCAGCATATTGAAATAATTCTACTTTGCTTACAGCATATACTACTGGAGGAAGCACGTTTATGGAAAGAGTGTAGACGAACGAGCAAGAGAAAGAGAGACAGTTTGGGTTCCACCTTTCTCTTTTGCGCAGGCGAATGATTGGTTGACGCCACTTCTTTCTAAGAGAAAATGGTTACCCAAACTATTGCTCTCTCTTAATATCGTCTACACTTTTCGTTCAGGCGTGCTTCCTCTATATAATAAGTAAATTTTCTTTTGAAATTTTTACTTTTTTAAGGAAAAATTTTACTTCCATCTAGACAGTTCATAAATATAAATTCATAATTATAGACATAACCAGAAAAATTTATTCATATTTCATATATTTTCCTATCTTTATAATTGACTATTAAAAAAAATTTAATACCTAATAAATAATTTTTTTAAATAGTATTTCATAAAATTTATGTTCAAACGATATTGAAAAAAATATTTTTATATCATGTAATGATAATTTTTCAAATGAGGTAATTTGATATATTTTAAAAATTAATGTTTCTCTTATTAAAAATATTATTGCTTTAATGAAATGTATTTCAATATATTTAATTGCTAACAATTTTTATATAAATGACAATTCATTTAAATACAAACACGTGTACAAATGAAAATGTAATTAAGGTAAATATAATTTCAATATTTTGAAATTTAATTTTAATATATTTAATTGTTAATAATTTTTATATAAATGACAATTCATTTAAATACAATCACGTGTACAAATGAAAATGTAATTAAGGTTAAATGTATGTTATTTATAAAAAATTGTTAACTAGTAACTTTTTAAATAATATATTTTCATGAAAACTAATTTAAATACTTTATTCTCTGAATGATAACTGAATACAATTTCAATTTAATAAATTTAGTTATACAATTATAATATATAACTGTTCATGAAATAAAATTATTATTTTCTTAATATATATATATATATTAAAAAAATAATTATTACAATAGATTGTAGTTAAATAAAAATGTTTATTTTAATAATTATAGCGTTGAAATTTATTTTGATGAAAATGTTATTCGATTGACATTTACAGTATTATTTTAACTATATTTGAAAAGTTTTTTTTTATTTAAATTTCGTATTTCATATATATAAAATACATTTGTGAAGATATTTTTATTAGAAATAAACACAAAATTTTTTTTAAGCATGTTTCATGTGAAAATTAATTTCATAATTCAAATTCATGGTCATATTTTAAGGTCTGGAAATTATAGTTGTTACGCAGTTCCCAGTTCTCAGTTTATTTATATCCAATATCGTACTATCTTTGTTTTTCTTATGGAAGTAGAGTGAGAAATAGTCACTTGATGGAATAAGTTATACACTTTTTGACTTTAAGCACGTGTGAACATATATTTTTATATTATGTTTCATCAAATTATTCTTAATTTTATTTAGTACTCAAAATAAACCTAAATTAATTAATTTTCATTTACTTAAAATTAGTCATTTATACATAATAATATAATAAAAGAAAATTCAACCGAGCGACGTTAGGAGCGAAAAACTTTAATATAATTAATACCTATCAACGTAAAACCCATTAAATTGTGTAACAATTTTCAACAGTTGATAAATATAATATAAATCATATAATATATATGTCAATTCTAAATTACTAATAATTAATTTGAAACTCAAAAGTAACTATTTTAAAATGGAATATGGAAGATAAACATGTATCGTTCTATTCCTTAAATATCACGAATTTAAATATCAATTATTAGTAATTTTAAAGTGTTATATATTACGTAATTAATTCTATATTCTATGGTTTTCAATTTTAGTAACAGGAAAAGCCGCACGAAAAGAGATTAATAAATACATTTTCTGCGAAATATTGCCCTCGAATCGAGTAGGTGAAATATCAGTCTTAGTACCAAAAAAAAGACACTAAGCTTCGCAAATTTATGCTCTTACTTTATAATATAATAGTACCAACATCGGTCCCTAAAATTCAAGCTATAGTACTACTTGAAATTATATCGTCACTCTTTTTTTAAGTACCTTAGTACATAAATTAGATATACTTGATTTAGAACCTATTTTAACAATATTTTCCTTTCTCCGTGCATTTGTTAGTTCTAGTAAACGTCAAATACTGTTTTCGATTATTTCATGGTTCGTGATTGAAACACGTGTACAAATATAAATTTTGTACAAAACTACAATATCAAAATTCATAAGTTGCGGCAATTCTTTTTTATTTCAAAATTAGCTAATTTATACATAATAATATAATATATGAAAATTAAACCGAGCGACGTTAGGAGCGAGGTATTTTTTGCTAATATAGTAATTAAAGTGAGAATGATTTTCGGATTTGAGGCATTTTCGACCATCTTAACAGAGGGTACCCTTTTCAGAAAGATTCATCGTACCGAAAGTAAGATGTAGGGCTTTAAAGTTGCAGCATTTAACACATGATTTTTACAGTAAACTATTTCAGACACCACATTTTAAGACGTAACTACAAACTTTTCATTCAGATCTTTTAAAAAAACTAATATATTTAAAATTATGAAGAAAATATTATGTAAAAAAATGAAAACGTTCAACCGTATAGTTATTTAATTATTGTAAATAGAAGTTTCTAAATTGTTGCTTCTGAAAAATGAACAAAGAAAGAAATGGAGAATCGTGGTAACGCTGCTGCAAGTAGAGAACGTGAGTTTAAACTTTCAAGTGAGAGGGGGTTAAGAAAATACACAGAGCTATAATCGCAGCGTTGCAACTTTTATGGTACATAGCGTTTGAGCTTATGTTCACATATACCTTTAATGCGTTTGAAACTTATAATCACAGACAAAAAGTTTTTGACAAAACAAGCGACTGTGTATACGTCACGCCATCTATATTTCACGTTAGACTTTTGACACAATAGTATGTAAAACAACCCTTTGAAGAGTTAAAGATCCCTGGTAGTAGTAAAGTTGAGCATATTTTCAGTATATCATCCCGTATTTTATGGGCAGTCGCAATCGTATGCTTTTAGATATCGCGATAAACCTTCATTACTCTTAACGAATTATATAGATGGTATCGGGAGAATATGGTTAATGTTGAATAATACTATATTCATAAACAGCATATTACAAAGTGCGAGTGAGCACACATATGGGAACACAGTTAGTGAGAAAGAGAAAGGCTGTTTACTCCTTATTTCCTTTTCAGTTCCTAAACGGACAGTCTTACACTGTAAAAAAATAGTGAGGAATCACGTCGTTGGTCGACGATTTCAATGCGACCATGCACCGTCGGGTTATTTAATTTTGTTCAACGGTGACATTTTATCGTGCTTTGCGTGATTTTACGTAAACTGAACACATGATTTTTAGGTTAAATCAGTTAGATGTCGCGCTTCAATGATGTTAAATAACATCGACGGTGCATGGTCGCATTGGAATCGTCGACCAACGAAGTGATTTCTCGCTATTTTTTTTACAGTGTATTCTCTCACACTAAGTTTCCATATGCACTCGCTCACTCGCACTTCGCACTCACTGATTTTACATGGATATTTTATTCATAATCATACTGTGTATGTTCGCAAATAAATGTAAGTTATACAATAAAGAACAAAAAATTTTAGCGCTATTACAATAACAGTATATATAATAATTTTAAAGCTAAGTTAAATCAATCTAACCTGCACATACAGCGATGAAGATAGATGCTTATAAAAGTCGAGTGATGCGCGCGCAGCTAACATTTAGTATTCGCAACTATAGGATATATTGTACGATTTTACAAACGGGCGCCATCGTGGGCAGCATGTATATATACAGATTCGCTTTCTATAAACGATTTTAATTGAAAATTATTTACAACTCATATGAATTGTAATAATGAATATTATAATATTAATAATTTATTTCAAATCAGAAGAAAAAAATTTTAATTATTTTAGTGATTATATTTTATATCAACTCTGTAGTCTTTAATATATTATCATGTATTTATCGGTCACCTATCGCGACTGCATAGCGACGAGATATAGCCAACAGTTAGTTATCCGAGCATATCTTTATCCTTAATTTTCTACCAGGGATATAAGTCATTTTACATCATTTATTAAAAGTACAATTAATTGATACTCTACAAAAATATGTGTCATTAATATGTGCACGCGTAAATGAATAAATTTAAACGCATAACACGTATAAATTTACATGTTTAGGTGTTTTCAATCAAACATCCAAGTTTTTAATGAATATACAAAAATGTGTGTGGGTGGGTGCGTGTGTGTATGTGAGTATATTGATTTAGCCAATTGGATCTCTTCAACCGTTCAAATTATTTGAATAGTAGAAAATTATTCGAATTATTTTATCACGAATAGTACTAATCGTTCATTCGAATAATTCGAATAGCCGAAAAATTCGAAAATAATTCCATGCCTATTCTTCAGTAATTATGTATAGTATTAGCGGATACCAGATTTGGATTCAGCAATCTCAAAAATAGTTGTAAACTGAATTTGGTTTGAATCTATTACGAAATATCAAAGTTATTTAAATATGTGCTTATATGATACATAGCCAGTTTTAGCACGACTTTTTTTTGTGCGTATATGTTACATAGCCAGTTAAGGGGTTGACAAAGAGAGGCCATCATCTTTCTTCGTTAAAAAGTAGCATGGCGTCTAACGCACCAAAAATACAAGGCAGCGAAAGTACTGCGCCTAACAACATAACTATAGCCAACCTAGCACAACCGCATAGTGTGCCGAACGTATTATCACAACAACTTGCTGCAGATCAAGCTTGGCCACCATTGCCTACGGTGAAACCCTCGCGAGGACTTGATAAATCTTTGCAAAGGCATTAAAAAAAATAGTAAGATACAAATCTCCAATTGCACCAAACGTAACGAACAAACGTGTCCGTATAAACAACTCTGATGGAGACGATTGGCTAATCTCTAAAAATGCGACTAAAAGAAGGTTGCCATTTACGTAAGAATCGTTAAACGATAGCACAGCCACTCAACGATAATCCATTGAGGCATCCGTCCTCCTCGAACCAAATGGAAAATTTATATAACCTAGCGGCAAATTCAGCACCGACGAGCTGCATAATGACGAAATCGCAAGATCAGAACAATAATGTACAACAACGTAAAAGGCCGCTTTCAATTTAGACGAAGGACGTCGAAGTCAAACAACTGATAAATACACTTAAAATATCTTTCAATAAAAATGACTTTAAAATCAGCAACGTTGGGGAAAATAGCTAAACGATCTACACGAGCAACTTCAACATATTCGGTATAATGATTAACTACCTAAGTGCACAAATAAATAAATATACCACATTTACGCCAAAATCGCGCAAAATGAAAAATTTAGTTTTAAAGGACATATATGGCGACTTCTCAGCAGAAGAAATATTGCAAAAAATCACCGTCGCAAACATTCCAAACGTGAAAATCAACAAGATAACTAAAATGAACATTACTTAAAAGAAATTAGAAAGCGCCCTTTTCTTAGTGTAACTATCTAGTGATAACAATTCCGCAGATCTTACCAAGATCAACTGCATTGCATACCAAAGAATCAGATGGGAACCGCTAAGCAAGAAATTAGTATACCAGTGTCAACGAACAGGCCACACTAGCGCCAACTACGGCCTCGGATACCGATGCGTAAAGCGCAATAAACAATATCAGCCTGGATAATGCGCTATCGAGCAAAACACTACAGACAAAGCTTAGTTATACTGTGTAAATTGTAAGTTAACAGGATTCCTTGCATCATACCGTGGATGTGTATACATGAAGTTTATTACCCATGTAGAAACTAGTTATAAAGAAATGGAAAATGTAAAAGTGACAAAGAAATTTAAAGTACTACAAAAACAAATTGTGACGTGCCATCACATACACATGCTACCCATCCTCTGCCTTCCTTCCCCTTCTTCCTTCTTCTTCCTCCTTCGCTCCTCCTCCTATATATTCTCGAGGACTCACAGTGAATCCTTTTACACCAACTAACCTCGAATTTGCGTAACTAAACTCGTAATTTGATAGTTTTAAAAACTTTATTTCACAAGCGGTCAACGCACAAGTAAATACCCTCAGTGCCAAAATATAAGGAAACGTAAATATAGTAGAAAATTTATATAGATATCTTGTCGATAACGATGAATAATAACGTTACCAAAGAATATAGTCATACATAGAAGAGTAGACACGTACAAAATTTTGAGGTAAGTTATCCTCTCAGCTTTTACATTGTTAGTATATCTATATATTGGTATTATATAGATATACAGACTGTGTATAAGCTGGGGGATGGATTCCTAAAATTGCCTCGCTCTTAACTACACTGTAATTATACATAAAGATGATTTAATTTCCATTTATTCTTTTTTCTATAATACTAACGTTAGCGGTTTTTTTATTTAAACCTTTTTACCACCTCTTACACATACTATAGTCATTCACTGAGACGTCTTTTGTCAAAACCTTTCATTTAACACCGGTACTCTTGAAAATCACATAAACTTTATATATGCAAGAGATCATTTGTATCCATGTATATACCAGCTGTCTCCTAACTCATGGCTTTTGTTTGAAGTGTTTGTTCGAGCCATCTTGTAAAACTATGTATCCTGTCAATGAATAGACAACTTATATAAAAAAAAACATCGTATTCCGGAGGTCATGGGTTCGCGCCCTATGGCCTCCATAATTTCATTCGTATCTTTGTACAATAAAAAAGAATAAAATTAAACATAAAATATCCTATATTAATATATGCTGATTGTTTCATCTTAGGTCATCACATACGTTCACACACCATCCAGAAAAAAAATCTTCATTTTCATTTTTTGTTCGTGTTAAAAATATTAAAATTGAAAAATTATTTATTTTAATTTGAAAAATAATAATAAATTTCATATTTTTATAATTGATTTTATATTCTAATTAATTGATTATAATAATTAATCAAAAATTATTATATAATAATTGACTGCAAAATTAATTAATTAGTATGTAAAATAACCCTTTGAAGAGCTAAAAATATAAGTTATTTTACATCATTTATTAAAAGTACAATTAATTAATACACTACAAAAATATGTGTCATTAATATGTACACGAGTACGTGAATAAATTTGAACGCGTAACACGTACACTGAAAAAATTATAGGCACCCTCCCTTACCACAGCGAAGAGAAGCTATACTAAACATGAATACATCGGTGCTATATTAAATTGAAGCTATCCTCGCTGCGCTTTTGGGCTCGCTGCTTTCCCAAAATTAGAGACAAGAGAATTTTGAGAAGGCAGCGCGCCTAAAAACGTAGCGAGGATCTCTCTCATGCGCACGAGGATCGCTTTTATGCGCAGAACGCTGCGTATTCATATTTAGTATAGTTTCTCACCCACAATTTTTTCAGTGTATAAATTTACATGTTAGGTGTTTTGAATCAAACATCCAAGATGAGTTTTTAATTAATATACACAAGTGTATGTACACTACCCTCCAGCCACATTTGCCCACCCTACATGAAAATCGATAAAACTTTAAAGTTTTGTGGCTCAGTGAAAAATAGTCGTAATTGAAAAATTCCGACTGGGTTTTAAAAAGGGTTTAAAAACCTTTAATTTAAGCCAAGTTGAGCAAAAAAAATTTGAAAAATGCATGCCTTATGCGTAAAAAACTAACTAAAAAATATTCAATTTTTTTTGCCCCTATTCAAATGCCTGCCATTTTTGCGGAAATTATCGAATCATAGAAAAACAAAATGGAGGTAAAAGCTAAAGGAGTCACCTTCAAAATGGGCTATAGAAAGCTCATTTATGATCGATTTTACGGTAGTTATGGTCATTTTTTATGAAAAAAACGATTTTTTTAAATAGCTATTATCTCAAAAATACGCATGATATAAAAAAATTTTTAATGAAAAAGTTGTTTATTTTTGAGTCAAAAAAATAAATATTTAGATTTAACTGAAATCCGGAAGGAAAAGTTTTTTTTTTAAATTCATTAAAATATAAATATTGAATAAATGGGTTTTTTTTCAATGGGATAAAAAATGAATAAAATCTTTTTTTTACTGATTTTCAGTTTAACCTGAATATTTATTTTTTTGACTCAAAAATGAACAACTTTTTTATTAAAAATTTTTTTATATCATGCGTATTTTTTAAGATAATAACTATTAAAAAAAATCGTTTTTTTCATAAAAAATGACCATAACTACCGTAAAATTGATCATAAATGAGCTTTCTATAGCTCATTTTGAAGGTGACTCCTTTAGCTTTTACCTCCATTTTGTTTTTCTATGATTCGATAATTTCCGCAAAAATGGCAGGCATTTGAATAGGGGCAAAAAAAATTGAATATTTTTTAGTTAGTTTTTTACGCATAAGGCATGCATTTTTTAATTTTTTTTTGCTCAACTCGGCTTAAATTAAAGGTTTTCAAACCCTTTTTAAAACTCAGTCGGAATTTTTTAATTACGACTGTTTTTCACTGAGCCACAAAACTTTAAAGTTTTATCGATTTTCATGTAGGGTGGGCAAATGTGGCTGGAGGGTAGTGTAGGTGGGTGCGTGTGTGTGTGTATCTGAGTATATTGATTTAGCCAATTACATCTCTTAATACTATTCGATGGGTTTGCTTCAAATTTTGCATACAATTAATTTTTTTGTCTAACTAGGTGGGAAGCTCTTAAGAATTGAATTTCTTAGTATAGTTTTAATTTTAAGAGCAGACCGATTTATCTGTCGTTATCTACTAGTATTTTTCATCATTTAAATAAACACCATCGGCTGGTACATTAAAAAAAATGGCAGCCTCCGCTAGATACTAGTATAATAGATGAATTTCATGATAAGGACAAAATAATTTTGTCACGTGGTTTTTGAATAATATGAGACCTACTGAAAATCTAAAATATAACCTATCTTTTTTGGTAGGTCTCATATTATTCAAAAACTGCATGATCGAATCATTTTGTTCTCATCCTAAAATTTAACAATTATACTAGTATCTAGCGGGGCCTGCCATTTTTTTTCATGTTACAGCCAATGGTGTTTATATGATGATAAACGCTATTAGACAAAGACAGATAGTTCGGCTTCTTTTTAAAGCCATTTTAAAAAAACGCTGCCAAGTGCTTTGGCGGAATGCTTTCTCATAGAGCTCTTTGAGTTTCATTAATTTTTTTATATTTATTTAAATGTGATTTTAATATAAAGAAATTGTCTAACATTAATATTTATTTATAAATTTGCACTTTAAAAGAATGATGACAACGAAATTTCTAATCGTAACCACGCTAAGAAAGAAGATGGATGAAAAATAGAAATTTGTATGAAAATTTTCAAAATTCTCTTAAATTAAAACTGCACTGAGAAAATTAGTTTTCCAGAACTTGTCTTTTTCAGACAATAGCAAATAACTTGCATGCAAATTTTGGAGAAAATCTATCGAATGGTTTCCATGAAATAGAAAAATAATAAAATTAATAGTATGCCAAAAAAATTAGTTTTCAAATGTTTTTATTATTTTAACAGTATCAAATAATTTCTATACACATTTTTAAGCAAATTCTTAGAGTAGTTTACGTAAGATCCAAAAAAAATGAAAAATTTTTTTAAAAAAATTTCAAAATTCCCTTAAATTAAAACTGCGCTAAGAAAATAAGTTTTCCAAAGCTTGTTTTATTGAGGCAATAACGAATAATTTGCATAATGATTTTAGAGCAAATCTAACGAATGGTTTTTGTGTAATATAAAAAAAATGAAAAATAAACATTTTTTCAAAAATTTTCTAAATGCTCTAAAATTAAAAATACGCTAAAGAAATGAGTTTTCCAAAGTTAATTTTCCTCAGACAATAGCGAATAACTTGCATATGAATTTTGGAGCAAATCTATCGAATGGCTTCCATAAAATAAAAGAAAAATAAAGAAAAAATTTTTTTTTCAAAATTTTCAAATTGCTCTAAAATTAAAAATGTGCTAAAAAAATCAGATAGTAAAAGTTTTTCTTCTATTGGCAGTCGCAAATGATGTCCATACAAATTTTCAAGAAAATTCTTTGAGTAGTTTACGTAAAATACCAAAAAAATGAAAAACTAAAATTTTTTTTAAATTATTAAAATGGATCTAAAAAAAAACTGAGCTAAGAAGATCAATTTACAATAGCTTCTCCCCTAGTTAGACAAAAAAATAAATTGCAAGCAAAATTTGAAGCAAATCCATCGAGTAGATATTTTTGGCGTACTGAAATTACACACACACACACACACACACACACACACACATACATACAGACATTTTCTGGAAACCACTTTTTTCGACTCCCTGAGTCTAAATATGTAAAAATTAATGAAAAAATAGAAAATTTTTTTTTATCGATACAACGCTTTCTCTATGAGAAAGCAATTGAAATAAATTTTGATTTTTAATTTTGTTTTAATTTTACGTAAACTACTCGATAGATTTGCTCCAAAATTTATATATAAGTTATTCGCTACTGTCAGAAAGAAACAAGCATTTGAAAACTAATTTTCTAAGTGTATTTACGATTTTAGAACATTTTTCAAGATTTTAAAAATAATTTCGATTTTTTTTTTCTTTTTTTATTTTACGTGAAGTACTCGATGGATTTGTTCTAAAATTTGCATAAAAATTATCTTTTGAAAACTTTTTGAAAAATTTTTGAAAACTAATTTTCTTAGCGTAGTTTTAATTTTTTAGTATTTTAAAAATTTTGGAAAAAATTTAAGTTAAAGTATGGGTTATATAAAAGATATTGGCAAATATTGCTGATAAATAATTTTTTATATCGAAATCGCATTTAAATAAATAAAATCAAACTGCTCAAACTCAATGAGCTCTATGAGAAAGTATTGCACCAAAGCACTTAGCAGCGTTCTTTTTCTCATGTTTGATAGCTTTACCCAGCATTATTTGGATTCTTGCACTGAGGCATGATTTGTTAGATATAAGCAACCAATTTTTTCTAAAAAAATATATGCTACAAAGGGTTGAATAATAAAATTTTTATAACATTTTTTAATTGAAATGTATTTGTTTTCATCTCATTTAAATACTGGTCACTATCAGGGTGACCAGATGTGGCGATTTCGCGCCGAATTGGTGATTTTTTATGAGTCTTGGCGCTTTTATTTTCAGATTTGACGCGTTGCGCTTGTTTGGCGATTTGATTTTAAGTTGCACTTTTTTGGCGATTTTTAACTGACATCGACAATATTAAAAATTTTTATTTTACACGAAATGCAAAACTCGATACTAGCGCCAATATAGAGCTGTGATGTGAAAATATCGCGATATCAGTGTATAGAGCGTTCAACAGCACTTGCTATATGTAGTTGTGTACGAATTCTAGTTCTGCATTCGATATATTATGTAATGAAAAAAATCGTTAATCGTTAGAATTATAGCAACAATTATAGAAAAAAATGGATGAACTTATTAGATTCGCTTGAGAATTTGAATAGATAAAGTTTGAAGTATGTACTATCGATTCATTCATTTTTTTCTGAAATTGATGCTCTGATTTTAATTACTGACTGAGAAAGAAATTGTATCTACCCTTGCATACCCTTAATAATTAATAGAAAATTCAGAGTATTATTTGGATTGGTTTTATCCTGTTCATTAATTATATAGTTCATAATATTTGAAAAGTGATGTATAAAGTTAAAAATGTAGTATACATTCCTATGTAATAAAAGTTTATTATTTTCAATCAATTTTTATAGATTTTATTCTGTCCAGTTTACATTATATTCATTCTTTATCATTTATAATAATCTTTTCAGGGTATATAATTGACTTCGAAGCTATGTTTACATAATCATTTCTTTTACACACTTTATTTTCACATTGATTGTATTTTCATAATTCTTAATTCCTTGTTTTCATAAATGTTGTATTTTGAAAACATTCATTCAAAATGAAATTTAATTCATTTTTTTAAAAATATTATCATAAAACCTTTAGTTTTATTTTATACACAATATATTAAGGTATAAATAGAAAATTGAATAATTTAAAAACTTGGCGCCAAGTTGGCGCTTTATGATAAAATAATGGTGCTTTTTGGCGACTTCACTCTCAGTAGATGGCGACATGAGTTGAAGTAAATCTGGTCACCCTGGTCACTATTAATCATATTTATTAGTATGGAATTCCGTATTATTTACATACTATTATTTTTTATATTATTAAAACAAACCATTTTCATTTAATTTATTTTTATTACAATCTGAAAGCATGTCTATATTACGCAAACTATTAGCTATTATCAAAAATAGAATATTAGGAGTTATAAAATAATATTCAATATTTCCTTACTGAATCTTCAAATTTACAGTGTTGAATTTAATGAACTATTCTGTTTTAGATTAACATATATATATATATATATATACATATATATATATATATATGTATATATATATATATGTATATGTATATGTACATCAACAAATTTATATATTTTATTATCTTTATTTCGGTACATTCTCAAACTGCAACCATTAGAAGAAAAGCCTTTAAAGATATAGAAATTATCACATTACAAGAATATTGACTCTTGAATGTGTAATAGGAAAATCACAAATATTTATTGATATTTCAGTGGTAGACATTGTACACAAATTCACTTCTTTTGTCTTCAACTTTAAACTTCTTTTTATTGTAACGGCACAATTACTTGCACATAAGATACAGGAAAGTATCCAGTTCGTCCATCAATACTGCCTTCAAACCAGTTATCATCAATCTTTTGAATAAGAATGATGGTATCATTTTCCTGAAATACAGAATCATATTGTGTTAATATGATGATAGTGTCATTCCATAATTATAGGTAAAGAATAATATTATGATCAGCAAAAAATATTTTAATTATGCAAGTAATATAGTTGGATCTTCATAATAAACTCACTTATTTAAATCTAATTCAATATATATAGACAGAAAATACAGTATTTTTCATAACAAGAAAATAATTATAGATACTTATGTAAATAAAAAACTTTTTTCATTTCCAAAAATAAGCTTTGCGTACGCTTGAATCAAAATGTGTGTGTTGAAAAAGCTTTTCCTCCATTGTACAAAAAAATTATGTTCAACACTCGAGAAAGAAAACAATTTCAACCTCGTGTGAACTTGTCAATTTTGTTTCGCTGGGGCACAAACGTCCGCATGAAATCAAAATCACTTTCCTGTACGAGTATGGAGCTATGCAAGTGGAAGTGAATTTATATGAAGTAAGAAAATGAGTGAGAGATTGATTAAATAAATTAAATAATTTATTTGGAATATGGGGTTGGACCCCGTAACCATAGAACCATTCGCAATTAAAATGGACAAAACTATATAACCATATAATCATATGCAATTACAATGAACATAACCATCCCACACAGCATAGAATATTTATGGAAGCTTCCTGAAATATTGGCACGAAAGATTTGAGATATTTTAGGAATTTCCCATGGAATGTTTCTCTAATATTCGTATGTGCTTGATTCTTCTTACATTGGAATATTCCATGGAATATTGTTGAAAGATTTCAAGAATATTTCATTGGAAGATTTGGGTCATCTCAGATCTTTCATTGAAAAATTTCAAAAATTTTGCAGGAATATTTCATGAAATATCCCGTTGGAACATTCATGGAAGATTTCCGGAATATTAAGGAGATGTAAAACGGATACTACATCTGTACTCATAAGAATTAACTATCTTTCCATTTTATTGTTGAATTTCCAAAAAAATGCATTAGCTTGTAGTACGTACCATGATGATTATTTGATTAAATTTTCAAATAAATTTGTTCATTAGTTTTTAAAATATTTAGGTTTCTAGTATAAAATCGAAAAATTTTAATGTATGATATTGGAACCCAAAATTCTGAAAGATTAATGAATTAATTTATTTGAAAATTTAACTAAATAATCTTCGTGGTAAATACTACAAGCTAAAGCATTTTTTTTACTCAAGTTTTGCAATAAAATGAAAACATAGGCCAAATTCATGATTACCGGTGTAGTGTCCGTTTTAAATCACCTTCAGAGGAGGTCACGTATCTCTGTCCTTTTCTAATCAAAGAAATGATTTTTTTACAAAAACTAATAACTTTAGCAAAAAATTAAGAGAAAGCCGCATCTTATATCAAAAAGAGGAATATTTTCTTTGATAAGAAAAAATTAATTTTATTGCTTCGTTCTCAAGAAAACCTTGAAAAACCAAATTGTCCACCCTAACCTCTATGATTTAAGTTTTTCAAGGTTTTCTTGAAAACGAAGCAATAAAATTAATTCTTTCTTTCCAAAGAAAATATTGCTTTTTTTGATACGAGATGCGGCTTTCTCTTCATTTTTTGCTAAAGTTATTAGTTTTTGTAAAAAAATCATTTCTTTGATTAGAAAAGGACAGAGATACGTGACCTCCTCTTAAAACGGAAGATTTGAAACATTTCATGGACCTCTCATGAAATATGCATGGAAGATTTAAGAAATATTTCATGACATATTCCATAAAATATTTCTGAAAAATTTAAGAAATCCATCGTAAAATATTCCATAGAATATTTATGGAAGATTCGTAGCATATTGGCACGAAAGATTTAAAATGTTTCATAAATCTTCCATGAAATATTCCTCTAATATTCGTATGTCCTCGATTCGTTTTATATTAGAATATTCCATGTATTATTCTTGAAGAATTTCGAAAATATTTCAATGGAAGGTTTGGGTAATCTCTCATCTTTCATGAAATGTTCCTAAAACATTTTTGTAAGAATTCGATGAAAGATTCAGAGTTTTAAATCTATCACAAAATATTTCTGGAATATTTTATGAAAGTTTGTGAAATGTTGTAAGGCAAAGTATATATATATATATATATATATATATATATATATATATATATATATATATATATATATATATATATAATAATTAATATAAACGTAAATCTTTCTGTAAAATATTTCGTGGAATATTTCTGAAAGATTTATGTAATATTTAGCAGAACAATCCTAAAGTTTTGCGGAATCTTCTAGAAAAATATTTTTGAAATTTTCCTGAAATCTTTCATGAAATATTCCACAGGAAGATTACGTCTATCTTCCTGTAAAATATTTCGTGAAATATTTTTGGGAGACTTGTTTAATATTCCGCTGTATGATTATAAAATTCCTCGTAATCTTCTACACGGTGGTCCTCGATTAATTTGAACCGTGAAATCTTTGCACCTTGGATTTTTCTTTTGGATATGATTCTAGACATATTTAGGATCCAATTCCAACAAAAACCAAAATCGAAGAATAAGCACTTTTTTATTTATTCAAATTTTTTTTTTTTTTCTTTAAATTTTTTATTGATAATTTATGAAATTAATTTATAGAATGGCGTTTTTGAATAAAATTATGAATCATTTACATATTTTAAGCAAACATTATATATTTTAAAAAATTTTTAATTATGTAACAATATAAGCGTAACGTTAAAATTAAGATTTTTTTTTATGAAACATGATAGTGATAAAAACTATAACGAATGATGCGTTTTTAAAGTGATTGTATTTAGAAAATACAGTGTATTAATATTCTATAAGAACACAATATGAAAAGAAAATATATAAAGCAACGTAGCTCCAGTTGAGATCAAAATTGTTTGTAAACAAAGCATAATCATCGCTTCTATTCACGAACGTTTTGTTGAATTTTTAAAAATTCCAATGTTATTAATGTTTATGAATAAAGTCAGTCGTTTTGTAGTAGTGAATTAAACACCATGCCGCCAGAAATTATTAAAAACCACGCGAGTACTCATGAGGAAAATCGTTATGCTATTTGCCTTGTTTTAATAAAAGTGAATCGATGGTCAACGTAACCCAGGCTTTAAAACTTAAAATAACTAAGCTATTTACAATTTATAATGAACAAAATGAGTGTCTTCTAAAAGTAGTGTGTCCATCTTGCAAAAGAAATCTGTACAGTGTATTTACATATGTTAAAAGAACTTAAAAAGGAAGCCAATGATTGGGCAGAATACTGTACTGTTCAACGTGAAATAACTTACGGAACTCCTTCTTTTAAAGGAAACAGTTGCAAAATATTACTAAATAATATCGATTTCTTGTGATCCAATGGTAACTTGAATTGTTTAAAATATGTTGAGGTTTTTGAAAAAATCAATACGGTTGTCAACTCTTGCTTTACTGTTTCTTTGAATCCAAAATTTATTGAATTTATCGATGCGTTTAAAGATGCTTATTTATCTTTAGGTATTTTGGTAACACCAATAGTACATGCAGTTTCTTTCCATGTAAAAGACTTTTGTATTGAACATAATCGAAGCCTAGGTTTTTATAATAAACAGGCTATGGAAGCGGTCTATTATGACTTTTCTGCAACGTGGGCTAAATACAAAGTATCGCAAAATAATTCTAACTATGTAGATAAATTATTAAGAGGAGTCTGTGAATATAATTTACTGCATGTGCCTTACGTAAAAACTGTGTATATATTATTTATGTGTGTATATATTTATATATATATATATATATATATATATATATTTCAATCATAAAATTAAATGTGTATATTTATTTACTATTTGATTCATGAATAAGTATTCAGGTATTTGTTGTACTTATATCTTGTAATAGTTTTCATTACGATAATATGTCGGAGAAAAATAATTTCAAACTTTTGCTTACATTGTTACATAACTTAAGATTTTTCTGAATGTATTTACAATAATTTTTGCTTAAAATATGTAAGTAATTCAAAATATTATTCAAACAAGCCATAGAAATTAATTTTATAAATTATCAATAAAAAAATGTTTTTTTAAAACTAAGTATAAAAATTAAAATTTGAATAAATAAAAAAGTGCTTATTCTTCGATTTTGGTTTCTGTTGGAATTTGATCCTAAATATGTCTAGAATCATATCCAAAAAGAAAATCCGAGGTGCAAAGACTTCACGGTTAAAATTAATCGAGGACCACCGTGCCTAGCGAACTATTTATGGAATCTTCCTGAAATCTTTTATGAGATATTTTGCTGGAAGATAACGTAAATCTTTCTGTGAAATATTTTGTGGGATATTTCTGGAAGATTTATGTAATATTTCGCTGAACGTTTCTAAAGTTTTTCGGAATCTTCTAGTGAAATATTTTTGAAATTTTCCTGAAATCTATCATGAAATATTCTACAGGAAGATTACGTCAATCTTTCTGTGAAATATTTTGTGGAATATTTCTGGAAGATTTGTGTAATATTTCGCTGTACGATTTTAAAATTTCTTTTCGGATTCTCCCAGAAAAATATTTTTGAAATTTCTCTGAAATCTTTCATGAAATATTCTACAGGAAGATTAGGTAAATCTTTTTGTGAAATATTTTAGGAATTTTTTTGGAAGATTTGTATAATATTCCGCTGTACGATTTTAAAGTTTCTCGTAATCTCCCAGCGAAATATTAATGGAATCTTCCTGAAATCTTACATGCGATATTTCACCAGAAGATTACGTAAATCTTTCTGTTAAATGTTTCATGTAAGATTTTGAAATATTTTAGTGAAATTACGAAAATATGCTCTTGAAATGAAAAAAAGTGATGAAGTCAAGATAACCAGTTGAAACCAATTGCTATCGATAGTTTATGCAAAAACACATTTACAATTAATTTTCATCAAAGATGTACGTATGGGAACATATAACAAATCAATAAAGATGAATTTATCCGCTACCTGTATTTTTATTACATTTTCATTAAGGGGATGTGATAAGGTATATGATTTCTACATAGTTACCGACATTGCAGTTTTCCAAATTTTTTATCTTTATTGAAAAATTTTCAGGAATATCTCTATATTAGGCTCTTTACTAGTAGAAATAGACGACTGTAATATAGAGATATTTTTAAAAATCTTGGATTAAGAACCAATAACTTGGAAAACTGTAATGTTGGTATTTCACATCCCCTTAACGGCAGGCCGGAGTAAAACCTGATACCGACCGAGTAACAATTGAGTTGTTTGTTATTTACTCAAGTATTAATCGGTGTATCTTCAAAATAAAGGTTGATCGCAATAGATATTATTATTATGAATATCTATGCACAAGAAAAAAAAATCTACCGATTTGTTTTTGAGAAAAGTAAGGAACGCCGAATTAAAAGATTATGTTTATAATATTTTCGCGTTCCTTACTTTTCTCAAAAACAAAGCGATAGATTTTTTTTTCTTGTGCATAAATATTTGTAATAATAATATCTATTGCGCTTAACCTTCAATTTGCAGATACACCGATTAATACTTCAGTAAATAACAAAAATGCCAATTAGACAAGGGCAGCGAATCCGGCCTGCTCTTAAGTTCAATTTTCAATATCTCTGGTAATCATGCATCAATTAGTTTGAAATTTTCACACAATAAACTTAAGCCATTTTTTAAAATAATGAATCAAACTAAATCTTCTAATTTCAATAATAAGCAATTTGGCGAGTTTTTAAAATTTAATCATTGATTTCGTGGTTTTTTTTTCAAATTTACAAACTATGATATGAATTTTTGAAATTAATTTTTTCACTAATGCTAAATTGTAGTTGAAAACTCAAAGAAATATTTAAAAAATTTTTTAATTTTTTTAATACAACTGTTTAATGATTATTTCAGTATACAGCAAGCGCATGTTGACGTGCGTGTCACTCGAACATATGTGTACTCAGTGAATGCAAAGGGTTTTTTTGGTATTGTTAAATGTTTACCATTAAGGTTTGTGCTTAATATTTTCTAACCAAAAGTACTTCTTACAGTATCTTGTAAAATATAAGTAATATAATCATATAAGTAAGCCATATTATATTTACAGTAAATATAATATAAGTATTAATCAAAAAGAAATTTGTTATACAATCGCATGCATGCTTTTTTGAACGGTAATCGCATCATTGCCCACACGTTATAAATTGCAATAATTTTTTTACAATTGTATATGAAAACTTGAAATGTTCCATAAAATTCATTTAAATATTGAATTACAATTCCACATTGAGAAAATTATTAATTTCAAAAATTTATAACACAGACTCTAAATTTGAAAAAAAGTTCCACGAAATCGGCAGTTAAATTTTTAAAATTCGCCAAATGACAACAGTTTATTTAATAAAAATCTTAAATCGATTGCTATATAATTACCGAAGATATTACAAGTTAAAGTGAAAATTTTGTATTAAAAACGCGAAAAATGAAAAACTTCAAGTTTATTGTTTTTTCAAATGTTCTTATGCGTAAATCTTCGGTAAAAACTTATTTTAAATGTGCTTTTGCATTAATTATATAGCAATTGGTTTGGACCGGTTACCTTGACCTCATCGGTTTGGGGGTTAAAACGGGGGTGCGCTACAGGCCTATATAACTATATGCAATTTCAATGGAAATAATAACATTTGATTATATAAATGAAGAGTGATTGATATATGGAATAAATAATAAACTGAAATCTGAATGTAGATTCTTTAACGCTTCATATACTTCCGAGATATCACGCAAGAATCTGAAAATAAAGAAATAGTCTAGGCGCCCAGAGGGTTTCGTATGAAGTTAGAGGTCCCATCAAGCAAGTAGGTGATTCATATGTATTTTGAGCCGCTGAATCCGAATTTGCAACTTGCTTTTCGTGCAAGTGGTCGAGTAATTTGTTATTAACAAATTAATTGTTTAAATCGCTATAGTTTATAAACTACAATAGATACAGTAACTTTCTCTGCGAAAACTTGTTCTTTAATAGAAAAACAAAAAAAATCGTTATTGTTGCATGTCGATTCGATAATTAGAACCAGAGATATGGCAGATATATTGCAAAAAAACGTAGAGACGTAGTGCAAGCGCGGAACGCCCTGGTAAAAAACCTTATAACTCGACTACTAATTAATATTTTTTTAACTTTACCATGTGTTTGGAAAATGTTGGAGACTCAGCTTTAATGATAATTTGTTATATATTACTTTCAAATGTTGATAAATAAGCTAGAATGATTTGAAGCAGAAAAAATTTTCAATTTTTCAGAATTTTGTTTGTTTATAACGAAATAATATAGGTTAGCGAACAAAATATTTCTATATTTTTTATATAGAATGATAGGAAATTTCATCTAGTTTAAGAATCTGTCCGGTTTTTTTAATTTGAGCAAGTAAATCCTGAGATATCTCAAATTTAAGCTGTGGTGCCAACTCCTAGCAATACGACATATGTGTGCAATATAGCGATAGCTTTCCTTATTAAAAATTCTTTTATTATAAGGTGAGTAATCTCATCCTTTTCTAATAAAATAAGTTTTGACTATATTTTATATACTTTGTCATAATATTAATGATGTATAATACATTTAGATGAAGTAAATTTAGGGTTTTAAATAATCATTGATTTTTCTACTACAATAGTAAACAATTTCCTCAACTTATGGAGTATTTTTACATTTATTTTTTTTTTGCAATTGCAAAAAGAACAACAATCTATTTTATTCAAAAAATTTGTTTTGACTTTCCGATTTATTAGAGTCATCTATTTTTAGCTGAATCCTTTTTCAGAGTTAAAATTAATTTTATTACAAAAGAATGAAATTACCTTAGAGCTTATACTACTGGAGGCAGCTTAAAATGCACCGTGCGCGTGGTTAAGTTGAGAGAGAGAAAGGTATATTGAGGTTGACAGATATCTCTTTTTCTCCAGCACA
This sequence comes from Anastatus disparis, assembly GCA_017163975.1. Lineage (NCBI taxonomy): Eukaryota > Metazoa > Arthropoda > Insecta > Hymenoptera > Eupelmidae > Anastatus > Anastatus disparis. Next base: position 2,880,057 of record JAFFSR010000267.1, on the reverse strand, counting down.
TAATTGGTTTGTTTCGTTCCCTACTCTCTTATCACATGACTGAGAGATACAGATAGCTATCAACCTTATTATATTTTTCTCTTTCTCAACCTAACCACGCACACGGTGCATTCAGAGCTGCCTCCAGTAGTATATGCTCTGAGGAAATTACTTACCTTATAATAAAAAAATTTCTAATAAGGAAAGCGATCGCCATATTGCACATATATGTCATATTGCAAGAAGTTGGCGCTACAGCTTAAATTTGCGATATCTCAGGTTCTACTTACTTAAATTTGAAAAACCGGACAGATTCTTAAATTAAATCAAATTTCCTATCATTCTATATAAAAAATATAGAAATATTCTGTTCGCTAACCTATATTATTTCGTTATAAACAAACAAAATTCTGAAAAATTGAAAATATTTTCTGCTTCAAATCATTCTAGCTTATTTATCAACATTTGAAAGTAATATATAACAATTTATCATTAAAGCTGAGACTCTGACATTTTCCAAACACATGTTAAACTTAAAAAAATATTAATAAGTAGTCGAGTTATAAGGTTTTTACCAGGGTGTTCCGCACTTGCGCTACATCTTTACGTTTTTTTGCAATATATTTGCTATATCTCTGGTTCTAATTATCGAATTGACATGCAAAAATAACGATTTTTCTTGTTTTTTTATTAAAGAACTAATTTTCGTAGAGAAAATTACTGCATCTATTGTAGTTTATAAACTATAGCGATTTAAACAATTAATTTGTTTATAACAAATTACTCGACCACTTGCGCGAAAAGCAAGTTGCAAATTTAGATTCAGCAGCTCAAAATACATATAAATCACCTACTTGCTTGGTTGGACCTCTAACTTCATACGAAACCCTCTGGGCGCCTAGGCTAAAATACGCAAGTTGATAAAAATAACATCATGCTACTCATAACACAAACTATAATAAACTTGACTTCAACACTCAAAAAATAAAAAAAGGAGAAAATAATTCTGAAGCGGATGCAATAAGGTATATTATTTATACAAATTTTTAATTATCACTTAAACATTTACGGAAATATCTCAATATTAGACTTTTTCTTTCTATATTATAAAAGATTTTCGCCGCTGCCGCTGTCAGTCTCTCAAAATCCTCCCTCAACTACTCCTTTTCACTGATAAATTTAGCTAATTTATGGTAAATTTTACCTAATTTATCGTAAATTTCAGCTAATTTATTGTAAATTTTAGCTAAAAATTTAACTTTTTAGCTAATTTTAGCTGATTTATTGAGAATTTTAGCTAGAAATTTAATATTTTAGCTAAGTTTAGCTAATTTATTCAGAATTTTAGCTGATTTATATTAATTGTAGCTAAAATTTTTAATTTTTACTTAAAATCTGATAAATTAGTTCAATTAGATTTTAATTATTATAAGATTTTTTTAGCTAATTTTAGCTGATTTATTGAGAATTTTAGCTAAAAATTTAATTTTTTAGCTAAGTTTAGTTAATTTATTGTGAATTTTATTTAAAATTTTAATTTTTTCACTTAAAATCTGATAAATCAGGTCAATTTGATTTAAATTATTATAAGATTTATTTTTCTTTTTATATTATAAAAGATTTTAGAAATTTACAAAAAAAAATATGTGTTTATGCCAGACAAATGAAATAAGAATTGAGCCTTAAGAAGTTAGGAGGTGATTCTCGAAGCATAATGCGAAAGAAAGATCGGTTGGCGATGGTCATTATAACAGCGTCTAATATGCGCTGTATAAATAAATATTTATATCATGGCTGATTCCATTTCAAATTGAACAGTCAGTATACACTCAAGTCACCAATTACTGCGCTAATGGAGTATGTTATTCTACCCTAAAAATAAGAGTATACGTATTTTTTTATTTTGCTGAAATATCAAAATTGCATCAGATATGCACTTTTGAAAATTGCATACAAAAACTAAATCTTAAAACTGAAAATGTTGAGAATAACTTTGGAGGGCTATCGTTTTACCAATTTTCAATGAATTTTGGCAAACCTTATTTTGTTTTATTATGTTTCAAGCCTTTTTTAATTCAGTGCAAGAAATTTCAAAAAAGACTAAAAAATGACTAAGATATGTGCATTTTACCAAAAAATGCACTTTTTATGCACATGCATTTTTCTCGAAAAACCCATTTTTTTTTTGCTGAAATTTTTTGTCCTCATAGAGGACCAAATTACCTATCTAATGGTACTTGGTTGATCCCGTACTTATTTGTTTGAAGCGAGAAAAAAAATTCACAAATTTTATTGGTGAAAAATTTTTGTATATACGTTCGGAAATTTTAAGCAATGTAGATTTAAACACTATGCTTCTTTTAGCATTACCCAGGAACAACGACGTGGACGTAGAAGGTTTCTGTTCCCTTCGGGGTGCTTTTTTAAAGTGAGTTCCCCTTGCCTCTCACTGTTGGGATGCGTCAAAAATATAATTATAAATAATTACTTTTTTTTATTTTTGCACTTATTATTTTTAGTTCTAAGTGTAGCCTTACGACGTTTGACTTTTTTTTCTTGTCTTTCACTTTAGTCAGTGCATATATAGCTGTTCTGCCAACAAATATATGCGATTTCAATTCCCCAAGTTGTTTTAACCACATATGACTTTTTTGAATCCCATTATATTTAGGAACTGTACTCCATTCAATATTTTTTCTTTTCTAAATTTTTCAATCTCATTTATTGGTAATAATATGATTTTGATTGCACTGGTGTACTTTTGAACCCAATTTATAAAATCGTCAGCATTTTGTATCGATTCTTCATGAACTCTTTTTAAGTTATGAGAAGTAGCATAATGCTTTGGAAGCCCACCAATTCCATCAACGGCTCCTTTCCCATGACCAGTCGCAGAAAATAACCATTTCATTTGATAAGAAAAATGTTTGAATTCATGTAGCTGAAAACGATTTTTAAATTGGCTTGCAGCTCCATCTGATATAATAGTGACTTTAGTAACTAAATCATTTTTCATAAGATCGATAATTTTATTTATTGCTAATAGCGCATATGCAGTATCATGCTTTTTGTCGTCACTAACGATCGCAAAGCTTTGCGTTATCTCTCCTTGGTAACAGACTGCAGTAAAAAAAGAAATTTGGTTATTTACCCAATGATTTCCCTAAACCGCTTTATTATTTATTACAGACCAATTTTCTGCAAAATCAACGTGGATAATTAACTTAGTAGGATCAGCTTTACCTTCTTTTTTTTCTTTTTTTATAGTTTCACGTTGAATATTTTTTATGTATACGTGAGTACTTGCTTTTAGTGCGCAGATTGAAAATTTTTCTTTAAAAACTGATAAGCTCACTGTTTGTTTGATAAGATTACCATTATCCCACAAAGCAAACGTAATTTCATCTTAACAATTTTCTTTCAGTTTTAACAATTTTAATGTGATAGCCTCACTACCGGGGCAATAATTGCATTCTTGCAAGAAATACGAATCAGATGGTTCAGAACACAACATTGCGTTAGTTGTTTCTGAATGAATTAAATCTAATTCAGAATTATCATCGCCTCTAAAACGAATTCAACTTGTAAGAAACAGAAATGAACATTGCTTAAGACTTTCGAACGTATATACAAAAATTTTTCACCAATAAAATTTGTGAATTTTTTTCTCGCATCAAACAAATGAGTACAGGATCAACCAAGTACCATTAGATAGGTAATTTGGTCCTCTATGAACACAAAAAATTTCAGCAAAAAAAAAATGGGTTTTTCGAGAAAAATGCATGTGCATAAAAAGTGCATTTTTTGGTAAAATGCACATATCTTAGTCATTTTTTAGTCTTTTTTGAAATTTCTTGCACTGAATTAAAAAAGGCTTGAAACATAATAAAACAAAATAAGGTTTGCCAAAATTCATTGAAAATTGGTAAAACGATAGCCCTCCAAAGTTATTCTCAACATTTTCAGTTTTAAGATTTAGTTTTTGTATGCAATTTTCAAAAGTGCATATCTGATGCAATTTTGATATTTTAGCAAAATAAAAAAATACGTATACCCTTATTTTTAGGGTAGAATAACATACTCCATTAGCGCAGTAATTAATGACTTGAGTGTATACTGACTGTTCGATTTGAAATGGAATCAGCCTCATATATTATATTTCATATTATGTGTACATTTTTAATCATTAAAATATAAAAAATGTATAAATGTATATAAGTATATGAATGTAAAATTATTACAAGGGATTATATGCAATATAAAATCTATGTATTAAATTCAAAAGGGGGGTGAGTGAGCGAAGCGAGCAGGGGGGTATATATTATAAAAAGATTTCGCCGCCGCCACTGTTGCTGTGTATAAGAATTCGATTTGTCCTCGGTTAGCTAGAATTTAGCTAGAATCTAGCTAAAATTAAGCTTAAAGTTAACTGAAAATTAGCTAAAAGTTACCTAAAAGTTAACTAAAAATCAGCTAAAATTTATATTAATTTTAAGCAATTTTAGCTAAATTTTGGTTTGATTTCAGCTGAATTTTAGCTGCATTTTAGATCTATTAATATTATATTCTCTCTATACTATTGAAAGTATATGGCTGCTGTCGTCGCTGTCATCATCAAAAATGTGCTCCTTATTTTTGGACTTACATTACAGCGTTAAATTTAGAATCTTTCTACTACTAGACTGACATTTGATAAAACGTTTATAAATCAATTACTGACTTCATTCTTTATTTAATATTATAATAAAACATATACACGTAGCCATCATAACACACAACATTTAATTATTAATTCTGTCCTGGTATAAAGCTATGACTTCACAGATGATTAGATCCATTAAAAGATCATTGAAGATTCACCTCAAGAAAACTTTTAAATAATTAATATTATTTAGTATTTAAAATAAAAGTTATTAAAAAAATTGCAAATTCTTAAATATTTTTTTAAAGTTATAAAAGCAAGATTGGGGTTGGCGCGCTTGCGCGCAGGGGGCTTGCCCCCTAGTATTAGTTAAAATGAAAGGTTGTTTTTTTACCAATTTTGTACTAAGAATAAAACATTTGGAAAACTATAATATCGGTATTTAACATTTCCTTAGGGAAATGCCGAAGCTCCATTCTAAGCTGCTCATTTATGTAGTCAGAAGCCGAGTAAACAAATGCATTATTCATTACAGCTGTTCTGACATTGGGATACAATAGAATTCTAGGTAGTAATCTAGATGATGATCGGTCAATATTCGCTATGAAAAATCTTTCAACTAAATAAACAGGAACATAGAATGTCGAAATTGAACATGAGACTAAGAGTTGACCTAGATCAAAGTTGTGAGGGATTATTCTATTATAACAGCTCATATAAATTTTCAATGAAATTAATAACTTATATTTAATTGATAAAAAAAATCATTATTACACTGCGAGAAATCGACTCTTGAAGCAAGTGGAATCTACTTGCCGCTAGCAGAAATTCTTCTTGTTTTACTTCCTAATAGCGATCTTTCTTGAATTAAGCATAGAATCTGTTTCTTCGAATCTACTTACCGCAAGCGGATATATATTTGATTAAAACAGATTTATTAAATAGATGTTCACTAAATGCAAGTGGATATATATTTCATTGAAGTAAATTAATTCAATAGATATCTACTAACTACAATTAAATAATTATATAAAATAGATAACACGTTTTCTACGAAAAAATAAATTATTTTAATCAATAAAATATTCATGAAAACTTTTAATCAAACAAATATTTATTTATTATGGTGATATCGTTATAAAAATTTTTCTATTTTTGTTTAAATCTTTTGTAAAATATTTAGGAGTCTTCTTGGGTGAAGATAAAATGTTGGACAATGGTGAAATAACGTAGACTTCTTTTTTGCTTTGATTTGCTTTATTCAATACAAGTACAAGAGTTCGAGTAAATGAGTTTGAATCTTTGAGCGCAAGGCCAAGAAATTGTCGCTTCGGCAGTCGAACAGAGTGTGTGTGTCTCTCTGCATATTGTTTCCCTTCAGGAAAAGAGTACACAAAGAGGAAGGAATAGAGCGTAGGTTGGGTATTAGGTAATCGGAGCTATGAATACGGAGTGTATGGTTCATTGGTTTTTCCCGTTATAAATATAAGAATAAGATTAAATATATTTGTGTACCCAACAGAGTGTATGTAGCATGGACGCTACAGAACAATTAAAAAGCTAAATAAAATAATAAAAAAGTAAAAAAAATCAAAATAATTTTTGGAGATAAACAAAAGGCTTTTATACAATACAACACAAAAAATTTTTTTAATCACTTTATTTTAAAATATTACTTTTGATTTTCAAATACTTGGAAATATTTTATTTAGTGTAATAATTTGACAATTATAGAGCTAAGAAACTCATAAATAAGAAGAATAAGATACACACGGAAAAAACTTTAATTGATTCTTTTACTGAGTCATAGTAGCGCCATAGTTCAATGATATGGGACAACTTATTTCGGGAGTTCCAGAAACTCAGTCGCCAGAACAAAAAAATAACAGTACAGAATGTTAGAATACTCAGTACACGAAATATTAACATCGAGTCATTTTTAGCTTTCGGCCACTGAGTTTTCGAAATTCAAAAAGTCAATAGTCAAATGATCAGTCAATGGTTCACCGTTAATTTGATATAATGAATATAGGTTAGCGGAGTATACATCTCCAAAACTATTTTCCGTGCAAAATATTTATAAAATTTAAAAAATCAAAAGTAATATTTCACACACACACACACACACACACACACACACACACACACACACACACACACACACACACACACACACGCACGCACGCACACACACACACACACACACGCGCACGCATACACACACACACACGCACGCACGCACGCACACACACACATACACACACACATACACACACATTTTCTGGAAACCACTTTTTTCGACTCCCTGAGTCTAAGTATGTACAAATTAATGAAAAAATAGAAAAAAAAAATACAATGCTTTCTCTATGAGAAAGCAAAATTACATGTATTATATTTGAATATTAACAATTAAATAATAATAATATTTTTTCATTAAAAGAAATAGAATATTCTATTCCTATATTCATTTGATATCTCGACACATTCGGCGAAGACTATAATTTCCACCATATATGACGAAAACTATTACTATAATTTTTATGTAAACGAAGACTATTACTCCTGAATGATTTGCGGCGAAAAGAATTAAACTTCGATATATGTTGACGAAAATTGTTATTTTAATTTTCATGCAAACGAAGATTATCGCTTCTGAACAGTTAGCGACAAAAAGAATCAAACTTCAAGCAAAAATCTGCAAACAACTTTAAATAACGGCAAATCTAATATAATATAATAACAGTTATTTGCAGATATTAGCAGTCATTAACAGTTATTTGCAGTTATTAGTAGATATTAGCAAATTTGTAAAATGAAATCCTTAAAAATAAAAAAAATAATAACAATTAACTCATAATAACAATTTTTATCAGTTATTTACTTTTGTCTGCAATTATTTATTGCGATTTGCCGTTATTTAAAGTTATTTGCAGATTTTTACAGTTATTTATAGTTAATTGCAGAATCTTGCAGTTACTTGCAGTTAATAATAGTTATTTATAAAAATTTATTGTCTTGGATAATTTTGGAAAAATTAAAAAATTTTTTAAAAAGTAAATAATTATTAATGACTGTACATAATTGTAATAAACTGTAAATAAATGCAAATAACTGCTAATAACTGTTATTAGTACTTTTATTTTGAGATATAAATTAACGAAATTATGAGTAACTGCTTATAAATGATAATAACTGCTAATAAGTGCTTATAACTGCTAATAATTGTTATCAACTACAAATAACCGTTGCTACTATCTCAAACCCAACTACTCATAACATTTATTAGCAGTTTTTTGCAGTTATTAGCAAGAGTTAGCAGTTATTATCGGATATTAGCAAAACAAATTTCCATTAGGGATGGTTTCTAAAAAAAAGTACAAAAAGTAAATTACACATCTAAAGTTACCTATAGAGTATCGATAAAGAAGAGAACAGCAATATAACTCAAAATTTATGTAAATAGATCGACGTGCCGTACGAAAACTATCACTCCTGTACTATTTGCAACAAAAATTATTAAATTTTAATGTATATTAAAGAAAATTATTATTTAAATTTTTAAGTAAACAAAGACTATCACGTCTGAACGATTTGCGACGAAAAGAATTAAACTTCAATGTATGTTGACGGATACTATTATTTTAATATTTAAGTAAACGAAGACTATCACTCATGAACGATTTGCAACGAAAAGAATTAAATTTCAATTTATTTGATAAATTAAACTTCAATCTATTAGATAAATTCAACTTCAATATATTGGATGAATTTTATTAATTTATTAGCTTGAAGTTTGATTCTTCCCATATGGAAATAATTTATGTGAAAAACTGTAAATAATAGTAAATAATTGTAAATAACTGTTAAAAAATGTAGGAATTGAGACATAAATAATAGTTATTTACAGTTATTTACTATTATTTATTATTAATTACTATTATTTACAGTTATTTACAGTTATTAACTGTTATTAACTGTTATTTACAGTTATTTACAATTATTTACAATTATTTACAGTTTTTTATAATTATTTACAATTATTCATAATTATTTACAGTTATTCATAATTATTTACAGTTATTTACATTTTCAAAAAATTTTGAATTAGTGGATAATTTAATGTTATTAATAATTATTTACAATTATTTATAGTTATTTACAGTTATTTACAGTTTTTACAGTTATTTACAGTTATTTATAATTATTTACAACTATTTACAATTTTCCATAGTTTTTTACAATTATTTACAGTTATTCACATTTTTTAAAATTTTCGCCTATATATAAAATTATTGAATAAATTCGTGATAATTTTCGAAAATGTAAATAACTGCAAATAATTGTAAAAAACTATAAATAATCGTAAATAACTGTAAATAATTGTGAAAAAAGTGAATAAATGTAAATAACTGTAAATAAATATAAATAACTGCAAATAAGTGTAAATAACAGTTAATAAGTGTAAATAACAGTTAATAACTGTAAATAAGTGTAAATAACAGTAAATAATTGTAAATAATTGTAAATAACTGTTATTTATGTCTCAATTCCCACATTTTTTAACACTTTTCTACAGTTATTTACAGTTATTTACATTTATTTACATTTATTTACAGTTATTAACAGTTATTTACAATTATATCCAAAAATTTTTTCCATATGGGTTTTTGTCGCTAACTGTTCGGAAGCGATAATCTTCGTTTGCATGGAAATTAAAATAACAATTTTAGTCAACATATATCGAAGCTCAATTCTTTTCGCCGCAAATCGTTCAGGAGTAGTCTTCGTTAACATAAAAATTAGAGTAATAAATTTCGTCATATATGGTGGAAATTATAGTCTTAGCCGAATGTGTCGAGATATTATCAAATGAATATAGGAATAGAATATTCTATTTCTTTTAATGAAAAAATATTATTATTATTTAATTGTTAATATTCAAATATAATACATGTAATTTTGCTTTCTCATAGAGAAAGCATTGTATCGATAAAAAATTTTCGATCTCGTTGGTCCGCTACCCAGGACAAAAGACCAGAACGCGCAGTTGCTAGTAATGCAGAATCGCTTTTCAAAATGGGTCGAACTTCGTCCTCTACGTAGAGCTACTGCAAAAACCGTCGTCAAAGCGTTAAAAGAACAAATTGTTCTCCGCCACGGTTGTCCCACTACCGTCGTAAGTGATAACGGCGTACAATTGAAAGGTCACGAAATGGCCGCTTTCTTAAAACAATACGTAATTAAAGCGAGATTCACGCTAAGTTACACCCCGCAATGCAAACCCGTAGAGAGAGTTAATCGAGTCATTAAAACCATGATACGCCAATACGTCGGCAAAAAACACAACAACTGAGACAGCAAAATACCCGAGATAGCTTTCGCATACAACACCGCTCGCAGTGAATCCACGGGATTCACACCCGCTTACCTTAATACGGGTAGAGAATTTGTCGCCCCCAGGGCTTTAAATCAGAATCGCGAGAAATGCGATAGACTCTCCGAGTTAGCAAAATTAAAAGACGCGTTAATACTAGCGACAAATAATCTCGCGCACAGTTTTAGTAAACAAAGTCACTACTACAACTTGCGTAGGAGGAGCTGGTCTCCTAAAGTAAATGAATCCGTGTTTAAAAGGCATCACACACTCTCTAATAAAGCCACCGATAAAGCTGCTAAGCTTTCCGAAAAATACACCGAACCATACACCGTGAAAAAAATGATTTCACCCGTCATTTTCGATATAAAAGCACAAGACGGCTCGATCACTCGTCATGTGCACATAAAAGATCTTAAACCTGCGTATTAAACCGAATTTTCCCCCCACCAATACCGGAGTGGAGTATAAATATCAGCTCCGACGAACTCGCTGATCATTCATTTAACTGTCGTGCAACGAGTCACTTGTCTCTCCAAAATGGAACCGTCATACGACGTGAATTATTTCATCGCTTGTCCGCCTACACACCCGACGCAAGGCATGACTCCGCAACCCCTCAATCCGAGCAAGCCGCGCAACAAACCATACATCACCAGCATCACCGCACCACCGGACAAGTTAAGACAGGTAATCGAGGAGGCCCGACGCCAACGCAACCAACAGGTGGCCACCATGAGGTCTGCTCAAGTACCATCAACGCTCGCCCCTCGAAAGCTTAAGGTTTGTTGTGCCGCCGCCTCCACCTCAAGGGCCACGAAGCTAACTCCACCATCGTCGATGGACAAAAAGGGAAGGTCCTTAACAACCAATACCTTGCCAGATGGTACGGTATTGGTCGTACCAACAGGGGTCCGTGAAATAAACGCCATCACCGGAGGACACCGGTACACCCTGCTGTTGGAGAAGGCTACCGGTAAGGTAGAAAAAGTGTTAAAGAAACGGCCAGTTGATGAGTCTACACTTTATATTATATTATTCTTGTAAATATATTGCCCCTTTCGTACGAAAGTAAAATAGTATTTATAGTTTAGTCTGTATTCTTTTTCTTTTGTAAAAGTATGCTTAAGCATAAAATATGCATTTTTTACTTGTTATTTTAATTTTTTTTTTATATATAAAATACTACTTAATTTATGATACTAATTATGATTAAGGTTACTTAACCTGTTAGTTTAGTTTAGGTTCGGTCGCAAGCTTCACTCTCCCAAGCGACGGGGTGTGCGACGATTCAAAAATCGCGCTAGGCGCAGTACCTGCACTCAGCCGCTTCGAGGCGCTACTCCCGCAATGGGAATAGCGAGCTCCGTAGCATATATAAGCGAGCCGCTGAGCCAGCATGAGTCTCTCTCCCCTTCCTCTGTGTAAGAGTGGGATTGCTCGGCACAGTGGGAGTTATCCTTACCTATATTCCTGTCTTAAACTATGTAACGGTGGGATTGCCCGACATAGTCTCCTATCTTTCCGTCAGTGTTAGGGTGAGATTGCCCGACACTGACTCCTAGTTACTACCTCCACCGTCGCTGGTCGGGGTAGACTCCTCCATTGGTCTTCGACCAAAAGTCTCCCCCCTCTTCTCCACTTATGGTTTAGAGGGTTACCTTCTTAGATTTCCTGTATCACCTTACCTGGCTCCGTTACCGACCGCGCCGAACTCTGCCGATAAAGTAGGTCGCGAATTTACCCACCGAGTCTATATTGTTATATAATTAACCGTTGTATTTTTTTTGTTTTATTTGTTGCAGCCGATAAATACGAGCTAGCGCCACCTAGCGGTCAAGAAGACAACTAAAGATTTTTCTTTTCTTTTTCAATGTACGAAACGTTATTACATACAATTATAATTTTTCTTTTGTTATTTAGTATTATTATTTAATCGGCGTTGTAATTATTTTGATATTTTTTTTATTTTTTTAATAAATATAAAAGAAAAAGATAGGTTAAGTCTAAACCCAAATTATGTTTAAACTTATTCACCAGTCCGCAGTACCCATCCTGCTTCCTCTCACGAACATTATCACTTAGTACATAAGGATAGATTAGCTTTGTATCATTTATTTATTAACTCTTTTAATTAATATTATTTCTTTTCTTAATCATTTATATTTTATTCTTTTCAAATATTTAATGGAGATTAATTTATTTTAATTTATTTTTTTACTTTTCTTATTATTAATTTTATTAATTCAATAAGGTTAGGTTAGTTTAGTGTGTAATTTTGAACTTTGGCCTACGAGAATCAACCATCTGCAGCGCCCTCTAAAAGTCTGACACCTACGACATCAAGATCTAATCGAGGCAAAAAGGCCAATCGTTACAGCATAATATATAATATAATCAATTTATATATAACTGAAAATACTTAAAATATCTTATTTATTTATAAAATAAAGTATAAAAAAGTTAACTAAAATTAAAAAATGACTATAGATTCATTTACCGGATCAAGCTCTATAAGAATTTCAGATAATAAAGGTAATTAGCAGCTTATTTAAAAAGAATTCATTACAGCACATTCAATGGTAAAGCACTAAAGAATGTTGTCAATAATAACAATTTGATAAGTTGCATTTATTAGAAAAATATGATATCGCACCTCCAATAGTAAAGCACCTAGAAGAGGTCGTCGATTGAATATTTTTGTTTATTCTTAAAAGACAAATTATTGCATCTCTGATGGTAAAGCATCTACAAGAGATCGTCGATCCTTGTGCTGTACTGTTTATGTGACGAATGCGTGGCCAGGATCTATTGAAGAGACAATCATTCAAATTTAATAATCAGGAGATTATCTGGCGATCGTATATCAATCTTTGTTCGTTACACTATCTTGTCGACCAATATTGCAACAGGCAAATCGCACGCAGGCTTTTAGCACACTATGCGACTTAATATTTAGCGTCTCAGGAATATTATCATAGATAAGGCAATAATAATCAAGAAAGAGATAGGTAGATAGATAATAAATTTATTAATTGTACATTATATTGTACAACAAAAAAAGTAAAAAAAAATGCAAATGAATAATAATACAAAGCATATAAGCAATAATTAATAAGTAATAATAGCAAACAATAAAAAATAAGCAATAATCACAAAAAAACTTGAAAAATTAAAAAATTGCAATAACATGTGTAAAAACACCGCTTAGAGCAGAGGTTCACTTTCAAGGTTAAGAGCTGGCCGAACTATTTATCTTCGTCTTGTAGTGATTTCCATCATTTACATAAACATCATCGGCTGTAAAATTAAAAAATGGCAGCCCTTGCTGGATACTAATATAATAGATAAATTTTATAATGAGAACAAAATAATTTTATTACGTAGTTTTTAAATAATATGAAACCTACTAACAATCTATAATATAACCTATCTTTTTTAGTAGGTCACATATAATTCAAAACTACGTAATTAAATTATTTTGTTATTATTATAAAATTTACTTATTATACTAATATCTAGCGACGCCTGCTATTTCTTTTTTATTGCAACCAACGACGTTCATATAAAATATAAAAACACTATTATACAAAGACAGATAGTTTGGCTTCTTCTTAAGGAAATAGGAAAAACAAGATGACTTAAATACATATAATGAAGGTGTTTTACGCAGTGAGGCAAGCAGAGCATTTCACAGCCCAAATGACGTGACCAGAAAAGATCTATTATAATATTCTGAAGATGAAGAGGGAATAACCAAAGGCTTCATATCGTCTCTCAGATTCCAAACAGATCGGTTCTACTGATACCTAGAATAAATATAGGTTAGTGAGCAAGTTTGAAACATTTTAAAATAGAAAAATAGCAGAAAAGTATTTTCTTCCATTCGCCGTGAATAACCAGCCTAGAGAGGATCTATAAGGAGAGATGTGCTCGTACCTACCAACACCGTATATGTAATGCACACCAGAGTTGATGAATCTCTGAAGACTAAGGTTGAGCTAGGCAGAAAAGTTACCATAGGCAAGACCGCAATAATCAAGGATAGGAATTGTAATGCTTGAATTAGGTGCTTACACACAGCAAAAGTAGTGATTCTTCTAAAAAAGTTTCATCCGTAAAACAGACTGTACGATTTCTTACATACTTGCACAATATGGTCTTTACAATTCAGCTTACTGTCAAGCCGCACGCCCAAACTACGAACAGAAGTCTCAAACTTAAAAAGGGGCCGAACTATCTGTCTTTGTCTAATAGCGTTTTTCATCACTCATGTAAACACTATCCGGTATAACAAGAAAAAAATAGCAGCCCCCGCTAGATATTAGTATAATAAGTAAATTTTGTAATAACAACCAAATTTTTTCACTGTGTAGTTTTTGAATAATTAGAGACCTTTTTTTTCTTGTTATACCGGATAGTGTTAACATAAATGATAAAAAACGCTATTAGACAAAGACAGATAGTTTGGCCCCTTCTTAATGATGCTACCATTGATTAGCACTCCATTGATTGGCAAAAAAAGAAGCATATTTACTTAGCAGTAAGAGCCAATAATGATCGCTATAGTTTTGTACACATTTAATTTTAAGCGATTACTAGAAGCCTAATCAGCAATAAATGAGACATGCTCACTCATCAGCATGGTACAAGAGTCCAACTTGGCAATAGGAAAATGAACGTAGACTAAAGATCATCTTCATAGATAAGATACTAAATCTTGAGATTAAAAAAAGCAGCAACATCATTGATATAGATGGAAAACAGGAGAGGTTCATAGATAGAGCCCTGGGGAACATCAGTATTCAGTTTAACAAATTCAGAGGCACTGCCATCAGTATTAAAGACAGACTGCTGTTAATCAGATAAATATGATGCAAATAATCGAATAACAGAGCAAGAGATATCAAGCAAGGACAGTTTTTTAAGCAGTGTGGAGTGGCACACAGTGTCAAAAACCTTTCTGGAGTCAAACAACAAGAGCATAGAAACGTTACGTCTGTTGATTTAAAGTCTAACGTCTTCAGTCAATTTAAGTAAATTAATCAGTTTCAAAATAAGTTTGATGAGAGTCCAGTAACTGTCTTGTAGGTGAGTAACTGTGCAGTTGCTGCTGAACAAGACGTTCAAAAAACTTGGACATAAATGATAGTAACGAAATGAGTCTGATAACAGTCATAGTAGCAGAAAAAGAAACCTTATTGATGGTGATAATTGAAGAAGCTTTCCAACATAAAAGAAACGCACATTAATGAAAAGAGTCATTATAGATACGACATACCAAGGGTCTGATGGCCGAAAACGCCATATGAACGAAAGATTAAGGGACTCTTTCGAACCTTCTAATCTGAGAAGTAGAGTGACATATAGCAAACTCAACCACTTCCAAGAAGACTTCACTAAATATCAACATGAGTTTATAAGGTTAATCAACAGTTAGTGTATTTACATAATAAAAAATAGGAGTAACTAGAGGATCTAATGCAACCCAACGAGGTACCGATTGAGTTCGTTTACAGAAAATGAGTAACAAGGAATACCAACCTAAGAACATATACCAAGGTCCCTGAAGTTGTTAAAAATCTGCCGAAAGTCAGTAATTCTGGACAGTCTGCAATAGTAGTAAAGGAGTGCCGCTAACTCAATGCAGCCTCATGAGCCGAATCATAAGCAGTTCAGTAGCACAAACAATAAGCGTGCAATGAAAAAAGTCTAGAACACCTGTAAAGCTCTCATTGAATAAGCGATGATGTTCAGCATTGAACCACGGGCAATGACTGCTATCCTGCATAAACCTCTTAGTATACACTAATAGTGCCATTGCCTGATAAAGATGTCCATAAAGACAATCAAGGCAATTTAAAAGGAAGTAAACACCACCAAACAAATCACAATTTAGTGTACAAAATAAGAAAGAACATCATCAACCGCACTACCATCCCATAAAATAAAACCATTTAGCAAAGGCTTCGAAAGAGAAAAAACTTAACATTCGCAGTTATAAGTGTAAGTGTATATGTGTGTATGTGTATGTGTGTATGTGTATGTGTGTATATGTATGTGTATGTGTGTATGTGTGTATGTGTATGTTGTGTGTATGTGTGTATGTTTATGTGAGTATATGTATGTGTGTATGCGCATGTATGTATGTGTATGCGTGTATGTCTGTATGCGTATGTGTTTATTTGTATGTGTGTGGGTGTATGTGTTTATGTGTATGTGTGTAACTGTTCGTGTGTATATGTGTGTATGTGGATGTGCATTTATGTATGTGTATGTGTATATGTGCGTGTATGTGTATATGTGTATTTGTGTATGTGTATGTGTATGTGTTTATGTGTAC
The DNA here is from genome assembly GCA_017163975.1 of Anastatus disparis. Taxonomy (NCBI): domain Eukaryota; kingdom Metazoa; phylum Arthropoda; class Insecta; order Hymenoptera; family Eupelmidae; genus Anastatus; species Anastatus disparis. The sequence continues at coordinate 2,863,719 of JAFFSR010000267.1, read as the reverse complement.
ACTAAAAAAATTTCGCTTTTGGAGATGTCGATGACTTAAGGGATAAAGACTTTTCAATACATTGTGTTAAATTGATTCGCTAGCGTCGGAGTCTCCTATTCAAAGGTATTGCAGAAATCGAGAATCTCGGCTCTCGGAGTCTCAGACGCTCAAAGCCGAGTTGAGGTAGCTCGGCCGTGCGCTTGCGCTATTGCGAGTTTCTTTCATGAAATCAATAGACTCTAAATATCGAGATACCCGAAGACGAAATTTCTTTCAGTGTATGTGTATGTGTGTATGTGCATATATGTATGTGTACGCATGTATGTGTGTATGTGCATATATGTATAAGTGTAGGTGTATGTGTTTATGTGTAAGTGTGTATCTGTTCGTGTGCATTTGTGTATGTGTATGTGTCTATGTGTATGTGTGTGTATGTGTATGTGTCTATGTGTATGTGTATGTGTGTGTATGTGTATGTGTCTATGTGTATGTGTATGTGTGTGTATGTGTAATTGTGTATGTGTAGGTTTGTATGTTGGTATTTGTATGTGTGTATGTATATGTTTGTATGTGGATGTGTATGTATGTGTACATATGTATGTGTGTATGTGTGTATGTGCGTATGCGTATGTGTATGTACGTGTGTATGTGTGTAGGTGTGTATGTGTAGGTGTGTATGCGTATGTGTGCATGCGTATGTGTGTATGTGTATCTGTGTATGTGTTGTGACGTGGTACGTCAGAATAATTACTCGTTACAAATAAAATTTTTTTTCCGTTAGCACTTATTGCGGCACGTTATAAGAAACATTAAAGTTGTAATATCACAGGGGCACCTAGACACACCACCGGCGTACTCACCGACCCAGGCGCATATTATTGAAATAAAATAAAATAACTAATTAAAGGAAACTTCTTTTCTTTTTTTTGTTTACCGGCACACGAGGAGAACGACGACGCTAGCAGAAGCACGTGGCAGCCATTACGTACACACTCATAGACCATGTGTGTGAGCGCTAGTGATGCTTACGTAGACCGTAGGTAGGAAGCACCTACTATCACTACATAGCAACGACTGCGCGTGCGCTTAGAGTCGATATGCTATGAAGAAGATGTAGAAAGAGATGGAGACTCAAGAGGGAAGAAGGAAAGAGATAGAAAGATCAGCATACTATGAGAGCAAACTTAAAGTGATGGCGCAACTTTTTCTCGTTCAGTGAGAAAAGAGGGAGACGCTGTATGCGAAAGAGAGATGGATAGAGCGTAGAGAAAGGGAGATTACCACTTCTTTCTCTTCGCTTGAGTATATATGCACTGTATAATCATGCATATATATATATATATATATATATATATATATATATATATATCTACACCTGCAAGTATTCTCTCTCTCTTTGACGAATAAAGGAAGAGAAAAAGAACACGAATAAAAAGAGGAATATTTAGATTGAATTTCCCGCAGTAAAGGTGGCGCGCAGGTTGCAGATTTGCGTTCGAGGACCAGAAAGCGAGATTCAGTAATCAGAGGTAGTTATTGGACAACTGATTGTCTATTGGAAGAAATAAAATTAAAAAGAGACAGAAGATAAGGAAGAGGGAGAAATAGACTCGAAGAAGAAGGAAGTGGCTATGAAAGGAGTCACTCAATCACTGTTCTCGTGCCGTATCGGAGCTTTATAATCGCTAAACAGACATGAAGAGAAGTATATTCTTGAGATTTTCGTGCATTCTTTGGTAGCTGTGTAGAAAATTTGGAGTTCATTGGGTGGACAGTGGAGTCGATTGTAGAGCAGAGGAAATTTCTAGAAGGAGATTTTGCCGACCAGATCCTCCAACAAATCCAATTTCCGCAGCCGGCGTCAAACTAGGTACAGAGAGAAAGAGAGAGAAAAGGAGAGAGATAATACAACCCTGAGGCCCATCACCGCCATTGTAGGCCTGATTGTCGCCATCGCCGACCGATTCTTCTGTTTGTCAACGATTTCATCAACGGTGAATGGACTGTAGTACAAAGTAATAAAGATTTATTGTGAATTAACGGCTCTCGCCGATTGAAATTGTAAATTCAGTGCGGGCACGTTAAGCAAAAATTAAAGTAATTATGACGTCGTTAAACAACGAAATAGAATACTTTATTTTTAGTGAAATTCAATCATAATTAGTAGAAAAGTTAGAATTAGAGCGTATTTAAAAAGTTTAATGGTAAGTTTTTTTTTGTAATTCACGAGAGAGATAAACCGTGACCACGTGTTCAACGATTTCGTTGACCGAATAAATCATTAGATTATCTTAATAAAGATTTCTTTATAAAAATTCTTTTAAGTGACCGATGAACAATAATTTATAATTGAGATTGGTGAACACAGTGGCGCGTGTTATATAACGAAACGAATTTCATAACGCGGATCTTGGCGGCCATCTTGTTCATATAAATTTTCTTGAAAACTAGCTTTTGTTGACTAGTAAATTAAATTAGATTGGTATCTTGATCGTAAGATTTATTAGAAAGCTTATGAGCATATTAAATCTTATTTTTGAAAAGTTTATACCGTAAAATTTCGAGAGTGCGGGAGTGTGAGGAACCGACCACGTGTCTAACGGTTTCGTTAACCGTAAAGTCAAATAAATTAAATTGTGAATCGAAAGATGGAGTTCAAATAATTATTTTTTGTTATTGGAAATTTACAAGACCGGTAATTAAACTTAGAATAGCTAAACCGACAGACACGTCGGTACAGAGTGATTAGAGTGAGGTGAGAGAGAGAGAGAGAGAGAGAGAGAGAGAGAGAGAGAGAGAGAGAGAGAGAGAGAGAGAGAGAGAGAGAGAGACACTATCACGCGTGCTCTTGGCAACTATCTTGTTAAATAAAGAAGAGTGAAGTCGCTTACGGTGACCAGAACGTAAATTTCATTTTTTTCTCGTCAATTACTATTAGACCAAACAGACAATTCATTTAATTAGAATTGTGATTAGGAATAAATTTGAAATTAAATTTCTCATCAAGTGTTCATAGTTTTTTTTATTTGTTTAAATAAATTGTTAAATCTTCAATCCCAAAATTTTGAGTTCTCAGATAAGTAGAAATTATTTTTTTTTTTGTGTGCACACCTCTCCAACTTTCAGCTTAATAAATTTGTCACTAGAGGTCGCCCACCTCCTGTTTCAAAAAAAGCCTGAGGTTCATGCTTGCCAACAAGTTAGCTGGAGGTCTGTCTGGCGCCGTATAATAAATTAAAGATTCTTTTTGTTTCTTTTCGGCAGACCGAAGTTGCATGCGGGGACGGGCAACGTTATAATGAATGAATTAATGATTTACTTATTGATAATTTAAATAACTAAATTCATACACTAAATAACTAAAATGTGTACGTGTATGTGTATGTGTATGTGTTCATGGTTTAACGCGACATTCAAAAGTTCACAATGAATCAAACTTATATATTTTTGAAATAAATTAAAAATAGAATAGTAAATAACATTTAAATTTCAAGTTATGATAGTATATAATAATATTTAATAATAATTATGAGCGAATAATAAAAAATAGAATGATAGAATAATGGAAAATTATGATTATAAATGAATATTTTTATCTTCTTATGTCCTAAATTTTATACATATTGTAAAGAAACTAAGAAAACGCTCCCTCTCTGCATTTTTTATTTTTTGTCTTGAGACCAACATATATAAATATATGGCTGCATTAAGAATGTTTTTTTTTACTGTCGCTAAAGAAGTGTACACTTTTTTTCACTGTTACTAAAAAAGCTTAAAAATTTATTCATTATTGTCGCTGAAGCATACAGATCTATTGTTTGATGTCGCTAAAAAATCTCATATAAGCATACAAATTCATTGTTTGTTATTGTTAAAAGGAGCTTACAGATTAATTTGTTATTATTACTAAATAATTTTATAGACTTATTTTTTATTGTCGCTAATAGAAGCTTACAAATTTAAATTTCATTGTAGTTATAAAAAGCTTACATATTTATTCTTCATTGTCGCTAAAGAAGCTTGTACAGTTGCTTGATATTTTAACTAAAAAAAAGTTTAAATAATTCTAAATATTTATTTAATATGTCGTTAAATTTCATTGTCGCTGAAAGAAGCTTACAAATTTATGTTTTATTACAAGCTAACATATTTATTTTTTATTGTTGTTAAAAAAAACTTATACATTAATTTTTTTTGTAGTAAATCAATATCATTTTATATTTTGTATTTTAACTATCATCAATTTGTTTTTCTGTAACCTTGAAAAATAATTATTTTATATTGAGAATATTGTATTTATTAATTTAATGGAATAAAAATATTAAATTATTTAATTTACCTTATTTAAAATTATTTTATTTGCTAATATAAGTTCTTCTTACTCCATGTTTTCATCATTTAATACTTTAGTGAATTCCAATCTTTTTACTTTTAATATGTATGTAATATCTATAAAATTTTTAAATATATATATATGTATATATACACGGTGGGCCATTTTAATCTTCGCACTCAATTTTCTCTGAACCTACTGTAGCTACAAAAAAAAGGTCAAGAGTAAAATTGACCGTGACAGAAGGGGCCATTTAACTGCGCCCTTGGTTTTGACCTTGAGGTCCAAATTCAAGGTCATTTGAAGGTCAAGACCATTTTTTTAAATAGAAATACCTATTTTTGACTGCGGATTTAAAAAGAGCGGGAAATTCTAAGATAAGTTTATTTGAGGTCAAAATTGATTTGGTGACCTTTTCAAGGACAAAAATAGAGGTTAAATGTCTAAAAACCGATTAAATGCTCTTTTTCTGCATTATCTTGGTTTGCTGATAAATGCAAATTATCTAAGTAGTGTTAAATAGTCATCATAGTTCCAAGGTAAAAGGATCTTGATCATCTTGAACTTGGTGAAATTTCAAGGTCATTTTAAGATCAATAATGTTTTTTCGGTAATAGAAATTCCTATTATAGACTACGAATTTAAAAATATTAGTTAATTTTACGCTAAGATTATTCAAGGGGAAAGTTGATTTTATGACCTTGGAATGGTCCAAAATCAAGGTCAAATATTGAAAAACTTAACCGATGCTCTTTATCTGAATTACACTGGTTTCCTAAGACTTTTGGTGTATCGGTATAAAAGAAAAGTTCAAAAAAAATTTGTGCATGGCGAAGGGGGCCTCGGCCTATTTTTGATACTGCAGTTAGAAAAAGTGACACTCAAAGTGATATTGTGTGAAGTTTGTGATGTCGTGAATGGATCTGAAGAAGGTCAATTCAAGATTAAATAACATAATATGCTTATTCCATCTTTAGCGTGACCCAGGAACAACGACGTGGACGTAATAGGATTGTGTTCCCTTTGGGGTACTGGATTATCGTGAGTCCTCTTGCCTCTCACTGTTTTAACCACGAAGCAAATGTTCAAAGTTACCTCCATCGTATCGCGACTCGCTTTTCCATTCTACAGTGGAATAGAGAATAGAATTCTATTATTCGCATGAAACTTGCCGAATAGCGCTGATTGGTTGTTTCTATTACGCATCCCGTATTCGGCAGTCTCTTTTCTACTCATCTGACTGCACCCTTACATATTTCTTTTCTTTAGGGTAAATCGTATAAATGATGACATGTATTGAATTTTATGTTTAATTACAACAGAAAGCATCCATCTTTCTCAAATTTTATACTTTACCTAAATTATATTACATATAAATTTTACACATTTTAAAATTTATTTATTTAATTTTATAATTTTAAAATTGTAAATCATTATTGTAATTAGGAAACAAATAAAAGATTTAACAATTTTAATATATCTTTTAGTAAAGTTTTTGAGAATTACTTGTCAATGTGAATACCAAACCTAGTAATATAATTTTTGCAAAAAAATTATTCAATATTAGAAGATGATTTAAGAAGTTTGAGCTAAGTTTATTAATTTCTCTTATAAAATTGTAGGAGTATTTGAAGACTGCACAAAAATTAAAATAATGATATTGTGTTTAAATACCGAAAAAAGTAGAATTAAATAAGTTTCTTGTATCCAATTCTGTTAAAACATTGCCAGTTCGCGAAAAATGAATTGCATAAAATTGATGGTAACAATGTAAATTTGAAATATATTTTTATAGAAGATTTCTATGAAAATTTTTTCTTTCTACTTAGTTTTTCATATTTCTTTTTTATTTGTAAAAGTTAAAATGATTGAACAAAATGTCTTCCTGGAATATAACCTGTAATAATTTGTATTGATCAAGTTTTAACAGAAATAGGAATCTCAAATATATAATTTTTAAATAATTTCATTGATAAAAATACTTCAAAAACGTAATTGGATAGGAGGTTTTCTGTTTTTATAAAAATATATGTCAACAGGCAATATGACATGATATAAAAGTTTTATAATTGATTACTAATAATTTTTTTTTTTTTTTTTTTTTTTTTTTTAATAATGAACAGGCATTTTCTGCCCAATAGCAATTTACGTAAACAAATAAAGACAATACAGTTGACGTATTATATTTTAATGATTAGAACAACTTTTACTGTCACTAAATTTATTATAAATTAAACTTGCAACGTTTCAGTCATATTTAAAAAATGACTCTCTTCAGGCAAAACAATATAATACAGTTTACTACATTTCCAATTGATTATCTGAAATTAATAATATTACAAGAATTTTTTTATATAAACTAACAAATATTTATAAACAATTTGCACATAATATAGCATAAATACCTAATCTTTCTTTTTAATCTTTTTCTTTCTATTGATTGTAATAAGTAATTATTATGAGAATACATTCCTAGTAAACAATATATCATTTTCGTAGTACAAAATAAAATTGTTATAAAGAAATATAATTTCTATATAAGATACTACACAAACATGTAGAGTCAAACTAAAATTAAGTACAGTGTCAAAGAACAATAGAATGTAATTAGAGCGGCGACGCTTATCAAGAAGTGAAAAGTTGTTGGGTAAAATTCATATACCACCTATAAATCCCCCACACATTTGCACATGCGCAAACATTTAGAAAATCATAAATAATGTGCAAAGTTTCAAATTTTTCCAAAAAAATGCATGAGGAATGTTTTTGCCTTTACATAAACACATGTGAAGTGAATAAAATTGAAATTAAAATTAAAACAATTAAAGATAATAATAACAATTTTAAAATTAAAAAAAATTACTAAAATATTGAAATGTTAAATGTTATTATCTTAAGAAATTACTTTTAAGTTGTTATCAATGTAATCTTTGAAAACGTTTAATAATTTTTGTGTGTCAAATTCTCTGTTAATATTATTTTTGTGTTTATGTATATTAATCATTTCTGAGATCAGTCTTTTATGATAGTTGTTTTCAGTGTCAAGTATTTTAACTTTTTCCACATCAAAACACATGCTATGGCCAGTATTATTTTCATGAATATAAGTAGCTGATCTTTCTCTTTTGTGTATACAATCCGACTTATGTTCTTTTATGCGAGTTAACAGTGTGCGACTAGTTTGGCCTATGTAACAACAGTCACAGTCCTTACATTCTATTTTATAAACCACGTTAGTTTTATTTGATTTTTTTGTGATGTCTTTACCTAATTGAGAATTGCATTTAATTTTATTATCCAAATTAAAAATTAATTTAAAATTGAATTTCTTACATATTTTTTTAAAAGTGAATTCATGATCTTCAGAGTAAGGAAATATAATTCAATTATTTTTGTTGTCTAAAGTAAAATTATTATTAAGATCATTCTGAGAGTGTTTTTTAGTTTTTGTTCTTTTTTTAATATATTTGTTAATGAAATCAATTGGATAATTGTTATTAATGAGCAATTCTCTAATTTTGCTAAAATTCTTTGAGTGATATTGTCTATCAGACAGTTTAAGAGGCGGCCGTATAGTTCTGTCCTTGTCTTATCTGAATTTTCGTTATAATTAGTAAACTAAATATTTTTATACAAAAGTAAGGGCAGAGCCCAATAGATTTAAGGATGAATAGACGATTCTATTCTATGAAAAAATATAAAATTTTCATTAGTTTTCGAGTGAAGTCTGAAACGGAAAAAGAGTTGAACACTTCAATCAAATTTAACTCTTTTTCCGTTTCAGACTTCACTCGAAAACTAATAAAAATTTTACATTTTTTCATAGAATAGAATCGTCTGCCTATCCTTAAATCTATTGGGCTCTGCCCTTACTTTTATATAAAAATATTTAATTTAGCCATAATAACGAAAATTTAGATTAGACAAGGACAGAACTATACGGCCTCCTCTTAAGTACTTTGTCCACTAACGTGTAAATGATGCCAATCTTGTGAGAGATGGGTCCATGAGAGTTGAAATTTAGATACTGTCCTGAGTGTGTGTCCTTTATATACCAATCTGTTTTTACGTTATTTTTATCATTAAAATCAATATTGACATCAAGATAATGCAGAGTATTATTAACAGGTTTTTCCAAAGTGTGTTGTATGTGTTCATCAAAGGAGTTGAAAACTTCAAGAATTTCATCGATTTTATCATTACTTGCGCAAATCAGACCATCGTCTACGTATCTTTTATAAAAAGTAACTGAGTTTTTTAAAATCGAGAGGCTGTTTTGTTCAACATCCTGCATAACATTTTCGGCCAATATTGGGCTCAAAGGGCTACCCATTGCGCATCCAAAAATTTGCTTGTAGAATTTACCATTGAAAGTAAAATAATTATTATTCATAATAAAATTAATAACGTTCAAAAATTCCTGAAGTGTCATATCTGTGTGATTATGCAAGTAAATCCATCTTCTTTCAATAGCTGCTGATATGGCTTTCATGTGAACATTGTTGTAAAGAGCTGTAACATCAATACTAAAGATGGAGTGATCATCTGGTATTTTTAATTCTTTTAGATCCTTAATCAGTGTGTAGCTATTTTTAAGAGTGTGATTGTTAGGAGGTACGACTTTAGAAATAAACTGTGCAAGAGTTTTAGCAAGCTGATAAGTTGGGGAACCAATTGTTGAAACTATTATTCTCATTGATTTGTCTTTTTTATGTAATTTGATAAGTCCATAGCATTTTGAAAGTGTGCATTTATTTGTAGTAGTTACGAAAAGTTTTTTATGACTTTTATTACTAGTGTCATTACTGAATAAAGAGTTTTTATTTAACTTTTTAATAAGATTATTTGTTAATTTTTCTAACATGGGCAAAGGATCTTTATCAATTTCATGGTATAAACTGATATCATTTAAACAATCTTCAAGTCTATTATTATAATCTTGGATGTTAAAAACCACTAAAGCACCTCCCTTATCAGCTCTAGAAATTTTCAAACCAGTATGCTCATTGAAAAATTTATTAGCATTATTAATCTTGTTAATTAACAAATTTTGTTGTACATCATAATTGCTGTGTTTGTTACTAATAGTCGACTTAAGTATCTGTTTACAAAACTTTTCATGTTCATTATCTTCCAAGTGGGAGTTTATGTTTAAACTTTTCATAATATTCATTTAAAATTTTTCATTGTTGTTGTTACATACATTAAATTTTGGACCTAGTTTTAAGGTATCTATAACAAAAGTAGGAAGGCTTACATTCGACAAGTTGACAACAACTTTTGTGTTTGTTGTTGATTTGTCAGTTAAACATCTATGATTATTAGATATGTCGTCATTATCAATCAAATTACCATTATTAATCACTTCTAAGTCAATCCTTTCATTATAATATGGATTTGGTATGAAAGTTTGATGATGAACTCTTTCATAAGCCAAGCTGAATTTATTGAGTAATCTGTTGTTAATGTTTTTTGAGTGCATCTCAACTTTATTTTGTACAAATTTATTGATTAAAATCAAAGTATCATTGTTAACAAAGTTACTTAGTTTCTTGAATATATTACTTTCATAATTTATCATATATCTTAGGTAGAGATTGGCATCTTTTATCTCTGAATTTAAAATTTTTAGTTTAATGGTGTGAATTAATTTTAAATTTTTGTTATGTACATAATCACTAAAGAAGTTTAAATTACCAATATTTTTAGTAACATAATTCAAGTGAGGTGGAGAGACCTTGTAATATTTATACAATAGAAGGTACTTAATTTTGAGTCTAGTATTCATAATACACATTTTAGTGTTATAATAATCATGACTCATTTCTTTCACATATTCACCATAAACAATTTTAATCATTGAAAGAATTCTCATAATATTAATAAAAAGCCTGTTAGATAGCATTTGTCTCAATGTAAGATGTGCATCCATTATGTAGAAGGATGTGCTAGTCAAAATCAATAGAGTATTTAAAAACCAGGTTAACTATGCCATGTGCGTCCATGAGAGTTAACTAGAGTATAGGATGTTTCTTTTTCAGTCCAACATCAATTTAAATTATTTTGTTGATTCTAACGACAGTCAATTAGTGATTGTATTTTAATGATTAAAACAACTTTTACTGTCAATAAATTTATTATAAATTAAACTTGCAACGTTTCAGTCATATTTAAAAAATGACTCTCTTCAGGCAAAACAATATAATACAGTTTACTACATTTCCAATTGATTATCTGAAATTAATAAGATTACAAGAATTTTTTTATATAAACTAACAAATATTCATAAACAATTTGCACATAATATAGCATAAATACCTAATCTTCCTTTTTAATCTTTTTCTTTCTATTGATTGTAATAAGTAATTATTATGAGAATACATTCCTAGTAAACAATATATCATTTTCGTAGTACAAAATAAAATTGTTATAAAGAAATATAATTTCTATATAAGATACTACACAAACATGTAGAGTCAAACTAAAATTAAGTACAGTGTCAAAGAACAAAAGAATGTAATTAGAGCGGCGACGCTTATCAAGAGTCATTTATTGACAGTAAAAGTTGTTTTAATCATTAAAATACAATCACTAATTAACTGTCGTTAGAATCAACAAAATAATTTAAGTTGACGTATTATTTAACGTGGTGTCAGCCCACGGCAGAGACAGCGAAAAAGCGACCAGACGGGGAATCGATCCCGCGCCAACGGGAATACGAGTCACGCGCCTTAGCCACTACTCCACTGAATTCTACAATACTAATACAATACTCTATAATTGAATAATAGTGTTTTTTTTAAGAATTAAAAATCAAGTACAAATTATTGATATTGTTAGATGAGATCAAAGAAAATACATAAATATTTTAAAAAGATGTAAAGTAGAATTATCAAGAGATTGGAATCAAATCACAGATGTAAGGTGCATAAAAATATATTTCAAATTTTCAAGAAATATAATTATTTGAAAATAAAATTCATATAGTTTCCTTAGATCTTAAGACAGCCTTTGATGCATTAGGCAAGAATAGTTACATTTAAATCACATTTAAAAAAATTAAATTAATTAAAATATTAAACAATGTATACTAATTAACTGCTAATATTTAAAAAAAAAATGAAAATATATAAGATGTGATGTAGTTTTTAATGTAATAAAGCATATAATATAATTTGATTCAAATTTTTATATTAATTTTTGTAAAATATTATTTTTAATATACTAACCTCGTAATAGAAATAAATATATATGTATATATATATATATATATATATACATATATATACGTATATTTTTTTATTTGAAATATTTGAAATTCAAATATAAAAATTTAAAATATAAATAATTAACTTTTAATTTTTATTTCAAATATATTTGAAAAAAGTATATGTTTTTTACAATTCTTTTTCAAAACTTGAAAAAAGTCAACAAAATGAATTGGTTAAAATAAACATTTATAACTATATATTTATTGTATTTAAATGTAACTTACTTCATACAGTGATTGGTGGCTTCTTTTATAAGTGTGTATATTTATATACGTTGACATAGATTACATAGGGTATATTATATTTTAATTTTAATTATATTACACCTATCCTTTAATATTTCCTATTGCAAAAATTTGATTTTAAAAATAATATTATTAACTGTAGAGCTATGGATTCGTAATCTCGAGATCACAAGTTCCAACACTGATACAAGCACCACTGTACGTTGCATGTGCTTTGTTCACAAACGCACTGACGATCTCCGTCGCTAATTAGCATCGCAATAATAGCTGAAATACAGCGACGTTACATAAAATTTAAAAAAAGTCAAGTATATTGTTCTTGTTTTGATTATAAAATACCGACATTACAGGTTTCTACATTTATCATTCTTAATCCAAAAATCGTAAAAATATCTCATTATGATTTGGAAAAAAAGTTACTTTTAGCGATTATAAAAAATAAATTTGTAAGCTTTTTTTAGCAACAACAAACAACATATTTGTATGCTTATCTGAAGTTTTTTTAGCGACAACAAACAATAATTTTTATAAGCTTTTTTTAGCGACAACAAATAATAAATCTGTACGCTTTTATAAGCTTTTTTTTAGCGACAATAAATAATAGATCTGTACGCTTCAGCGACAATAAGAAATGAATTTGTAAGCTCTTAAAGCTTTTAATGCAGCCATATAATTTTATGCTGGTCTCAAGGTCAGAAATCTTTTATTAAGATAAATATGTAAATATCTTATTTCTAGTTAAAAAAAAACATATTTTATTCAAATACAAGTGTTAATAAATTACCTAAGGATATTAAGCTAAATTCATTTTGTAATTTATAATTTACTTTTGTAATTAGTAAATTTTTGCAATAATAAAAATAAAAATAGTATATATTTATCTGAATAAAGGAAATGCAGAGAGGAAGCTTTGTATTATCAATTAGTTATGTTTGCAATTATATTAATGAAATATTAATAATAATAATTTTTTTTTTCATTATTAAAATTCAATACTAGAATTTAAATGAAATGCAGCGAAAAAACTTTATATTATCAATTAATTACAGTTACAATTATAATAATAAAATATTACTAATTATAATAATATTTAATTACTTATAATTGTTATTATAAAAATAGAATATTATTAATAACAAGAATATTTTTTTATTACTAATTACTAAAACATAATATCATAGTGAGGGGAAGGGCATAATGAGGGGGGCTACAAAAATTGAGGGGGCGTGGGGGGGCTGAGGGGGGCCTCAGTTACGTTAATTTTGAAATGGCCATTTATAAGAGGAATTAGAACGTAATTTGAGGGGGGACTGTACGGACAGACATTTGAGGCGGGGCTGAGGGGGGGGTCGGTTGAATCTTGTCTTACGACTATATATAGATATAAAATATATATATATATATATATATATATATATATATATATATATATGTCAATCCACGTCAAACGGATAATGGCTCTGTCCAAAATTGTAGATCACCAAAAAAATCGTGTGTAGGCTCAAAATTTTCGTCTTATACTCTACTCTCTTTTGCAATGTGGCGATTTTAAAAATTCAAAACGGCGGCTCCAATATGGCAGCTTAAACCTAGAGATTTCATAAAAAATTTTCGAAAATTGATTTTAATTCATTCAAATGTGATTATACGTATTTTTTTATATCAGAAATCGATTCAGCGTTGAATTTTACATAGGAATATAGTATTGCACTCGAGGTAAAAAAAATTTACAATGTCATCGGAAGGTCATATCGGGAAATAATAGTTATTTCTCGAATTACTCATTGATCAATGTTGATTAGTGAGGAAATGAAGATACTGATAGATAGCTCGAGTCACTGAATCCAAGTCTAATGTCCGCTTAACCCTATAGGGTGTACAAGATCTCCATCAAGGTCATTTGAAAGTCAAATCGCGAATACCTTTTATTATTTGATAAGATTAGGACACCTTCAGGTTTTACGTGTCGCTGAATCCGAATCCGGGGTCTGTTGGAGTGTCAAACGACATAATTACATAAAAATTAATTGAATATTGACTAACAGAAAATTTTTGTTCTCCAAGAAACCACAGTTTGAAACGAATTTTTCTGTAATTACGTCGTTTGACACTCCAACGGGCCTCAAATTTGGATCCAGCATCACGTAAAACTTATAGGTATATTAATCTTATCAAATAATAAAAGATATTCGCGATTTGACCTTCAAATGACCTTGATGGAGACTGGTAGGGTTAAGCGGATATCAGATTTGGATTCAGTGACTCGAGTTACCTATCAGTATCTTTATTTCCTCACTAATCAACATTGATCAGTGAGTAATTCGAGAAATAACTATTATTTTCCGATATGACCTACATGACGATATGAACTATATTCCTATGTAAAATTGAACGTGGAATTGATTTCTGATATAAAAAAATACGTATAATGTACGTACCCAAATGTTGAATAATAGATGGCAATGCTAGTCTTATAATGAAGATACAATTTGTTGTTCTATTTTATAACTAAATAAATGATTTTATTTTAAAACTAATAAATTCAATAAAAATAATAATTTAAAATTTCAAAAATATCAAATTACTAATTAAATAAATTATTGGTGATAATAATTAATTATTAATAAATAATTATTATAATTACTAATGGATTATAATGAATAATTTTATTTTGAAATATTTCTGTGAAAATAGTCTTTTAAACAATATTGCCCTAAAGAAAAAAGCATTCAACTTCGGTGTTATTTCGTATACCGAACCGTTCTTTTGACTACTATGATACTTCGATTCATACGAAAAATTCGTTCGGTGTACGAAATAACACCGATGTTTGATTTTTTTTCGTAAGCGTGTGCAAATATGATAATTCTTAAAATAGTAGGCGTAGAAGTAACGATAATAATTAAATATTTATTTCTTTCGAATATTTAATAAGATATACTTTTTCTTCTAATTACTTAAAAAAGTTAAGTAACTTCATGATAATATCGTTGTTTTGTGCAAAATAATTTTTTTTATGATTACTCTTATTTTGAAAATGGATACAATCAGATAATTCTATTTAACAGAACATGTTTCAATATGCTTAAGCTTGACAGCGTTATAAAGAGTTTTTTGTTTATAATGACAGTTTCTTAAGGTAGCTCCCTTGGGTTATACACGCCATGCAGAACATAATTAGAAAATTATTTTTAATTAGCTTTTTCATAAATTGTATGCATTGAACGTACAATTACCTAAGAAAGAGATGCTTTAGGGTGCTAATAAAAAGTATTTCATAACAATTGCAACCCTAGTCGTGGAGATATTAATAATTCAAAAAGAGATACAAAAAATTTTCTAAAAACACAAGAAACTTTTTTATTTTTAAAGTGATTGGAACGCAATAAAGCTCATTTTGTGCCTTAAAAAATATCAGAGGGAGTTACCCACGTAATTTCAGTGATAGTTCTTACAGTTTAAACGTAAATTACAATTGTTTATTAAGGCGACTTCGGATTTTAGGCTAGGTTTTATTTTTGAGTTTACAAATTACTCTTTCAATATATAAAATTGTTCAGATTTTTTAATTTTTCACCATTCTACGGCTTATAGTAAGTGGTGGAAAATTAAAAAATCCAAAAAATTTATGAACTGAAAGAGTAATTTGTAAACTACAAAATGAAATCAAACCGAACTTCGGTAGTCCTCTTAATACACTTTATAATTTTTTCAAACAATTGTAATTTACGTTTAAACTGTAAGCACTATCACTGGAATTCCATGGGTGACTCGCTTTGAAATTTTTTAATGCACAAAATGAGCTTCATTACGTCCCAATCACATGTAAAATAAAAAAGTTTCTTGTGTTTTTAGGAAATATTTTGTATTTCTTTTTGAATTATTAATATTTTCGCGACTAGAGTTGCAATTGTTATGAAATAATTTTTTTCTGCACCCTAAAGTATCTCTTTCTTAGGTAATTGTATGTTCAATGCATAATGTTTATGAAAAAGCTAATTAAAAATAATTTTCCAATTATGCTCTGCATCACGTGTATAACCCAAGGGAGCTACCTTAAGTTTCACAAATTTACATTTTTATAAAGAATATTTTTTATCAGTAATATATCTATAAATTTTTTAATTAATGTGCTAATAAAATACAACAAATACTAGGATTCATGAAATTTAAAGCCACATTCTACAGATAATGGTTTACAAAACTTTTTAATGTTGAAACACTTGAAATATTTTTTTGTATGTAATACGATACGTCATCATCGGAAGTTCGATGTTGGCAATTTTTATAATAAAATATTACTTATATTAAAAGCTCCAAGATTAAATATAGATATTTGTGAATTTTTTTGAGTCAAAGATAAGTTTTTAGTATTATAAATAATTAATTTATTAACTAGCACAATGATATAAAGGGTTTTCGATGAAAAGGTATCGAACGTTGATTCTCATCGTCGAAATAATATTTATAAAAATAATTTATTTATGAAAAAAATCAAGAAACCTTGATTTTAAAATTTTGAAAGCTGATTGTATATACAATAATGGATCTGAAAATAATGTATGAATTCGTTCATTTTTATAGTCTTAAGAGGATTAAGTAAATAAATCATAATTTTTATAAGTCTATATCACATATTTATGCAGGTATTAAAATATTTTAATTTTTTGCTTATGATATGTATATGTCCTTACAAAAAACCTGCACTTTATCTGCATGTTCTCTGCAGAAGTATCTGATGAAATTTCTTCATTTTCCCGTAGAATTTGTGGCAGCCTGCAGGTATATTATAAAGTTTTTTAGATTTTCTTATTATTATAATTTTAAAAATATTAATAAATTTGTATAAATAAAATTATCGAGACGTGATTTTAACATAGTACTCTTTGCTCTGGCCTGTGTCACTATCATCTGAGCTATAGTTTCGTTATACTGATTTGATAATAATTCGGTTATAACTAAGAGGTCTAAATAATCGCAAATATTTAATCATGGTTTTTATCACATGCTAGTGAGAAAAAATTACAGTATAAGCTTAAAATAACAGGTTAGACGGGGTTGTAGAAGAGGAAGTTTCTTAGTAAGTATCCCTACTATACGAGTCAAGAATAGTAGCCACATCCATTACCGTATTATCTTAACGTGTGTTACTATTTTCCTCTTTTCCTTTTTTCATTGTCTTTTTCGTTTTTAACAAAACAATAGCTCAGATGATAGTGAGAAAGACGAGGGAGCCAAGGGTTCTAGGTTCCAATTTTATCTCGGAAATATTTTTTAAATTTTTATTTATTTCTAATTTTTTTTATTATTTCTATTTTATAAAATATAATCAACAGAAGACCCAATGAACCCTATGGAAACCTGCAAGTGTCCTGAAACTCGCCAGGACAACGAGAAAATTTCTACAGATGTTACTACAGACAAGCTATAAATCAGTTTCTCAAAAAGTCTGGTGAAGAGAGTTTCAAAAAGTCTGTCAAAACGTCTGGCAAAAAATCTAGGGATGAGCCTAGAAAAAAGTCTGGCAAAAGTCTAACGAAAAGTCTGGTAAAAAGTCTTGCATTAAGTCGGGCTAATTTGTTTACTGAGTGTCTAATGAAAATTATTGCATAAAGTTTGGCAAAAAGTTTTGAGTGAAGTTTGGCAATAAGTCTGGAAAAAACCTAGATGAAATGTCTTGCCAGAATTCTGGAAAAAAGTCTTGCTACAATCATAGCTGAAAGTATAACATAATATCTGTCTGAAATCCTGCCTAAAAGTTTTGCGATAAGTCTAGGAAAAAGTCTAACGGAAAGTCTTGCAAAAAGTCTGGTAGAAAGTCTTGCAGAAAGTCTTGCAAAAAGTCTTGTAGAAAGTCTTGCAGAAAGTCTGGCCAAAAGTCTCGCAAAAAGTCTAGCAGAACGTCTTGCGAATAGTCTGGCAAAAAGTCTTGCGTAAAGTCTGGCAAAAAGTTTTTCAAAAAGTCTGGTGAAAAGGGTTGCTAAAAGTATGTCGAAACGTCTGGCAAAAGATCTAGCGATGAGTCTAGCAAACAGTCTGGCAAAAATTCTAACAAAAAGTCTGGTGAGAAGTCTTCAGGAAATCTGGCGAAATGTCTTGCAAAAAGTCTAGCAGAATGTCTTTCGAATAGTGTGGCAAAAAGTCTTGCGTAAAGTCTGGCAAAAAGTTTTTCAAAAAGTCTGGTGAAAAGTTTTGCGAAAAGTCTGTCAAAACGTCTGGCAAAAGGTCTGGCGATAAGTCTAGGAAAAGGTCTGGCGGAAAGCCTAAGAAAAAGTCCGGCGGAAAGTCTAGCAAAAAGTCTGGCGGATAGTCTGGCACATAGTCTTGCGTGAAGTCTGACAAAAAGCCTTGCGTAAAATTTGGCAAAAAGTTTTTCAAAAAGTATAGTGAAAAGTGTTGCTAAAAGACTGTCAAAACGTCTGGCAAAAAGTCTGGCAATAAGTCTAGCAGAACGTCTTGCTAATAGTCTGGAAAAAGTCTTGCGTAAAGTCTGGCAAATAGTCTTGCGTAAAGACTGGCAAAAAGTTTTTGGAAGTCTGGCTAAACATCTTGCGTGGAGTCTGGCGAATAGTCTGGCAAAAAGTCTTGCGGGAAGTCTGACAAAATGTTTTTCAAAAAGTATAGTGGAAAGTGTTGCTAAAAGTATGTCGAAACGTCTGGCAAAAGATCTAGCCATGAGTCTAGGAAAAAGTCTGGCGAAAAGTCTAGCAAAAAGTCTGGCAAAAAGTCTTGCGAAAAGTCTGGCCAAATCCTAAAAAAAAGTCTGGTGAAAAGCCTCCAGGACGTCTGGCAAAATGTCTTGCAAAAAGTCTAGCAGAACGTCTTGCGAATAGTCTGGCAAAATGTTTGATAAAAGTTTAATTTGATAAATGCCTAATAAAAAGTCTGGCGAATAGTCTGGCAACAAGTCTTGCGTAAAGTCTGGCAAAAATTTTTTCAATCAGTCTAATAAAGAGTGTTGCGGAAAGTCTGTCTAAACGTATGGCGATGAGTCTAGAAAAAAGTCACGCGAAAATTCTAACAAAAAGTCTGGTGAAAAGTCTTCAGGAACTCTGGCAAAATGTTTTGCAATAAGTCTAGCAGAACGTCTTGCGAATAGTCTGGAAAAAGTCTTGTGTTAAGTCTGGAAAAAGTCTTGCGTTAAGTCTGGCAAAAAGTCTTGCGTAAAGTCTGGCAAAAAGTTTTTCAAAAAGTCCGGTGGAAAGTTTTGCGAAAAGTCTGTTAAAATATCTGGCAAAAGGTTGGGCGATGAGTCTAAGAAAAAGTCTGGCGGAAAGTCTAGCAAAAAGTCTTATAGAAAGTCTTGCAGGAAGTCTGGCAAAACATCTTGCGTAGAGTCTGGCGAATAGTCTGGCAAAAAGTCTTGCGGAAAGTCTGGCAAAATGTTTTTCAAAAAGTATGGTGAAAAGTGTTGCTAAAAGTATGTCGAAACGTCTGGCAAAAGATCTAGCCATAAGTCTAGGAAAAAGTCTGGCGAAAAGTCTAGCAAAAAGTCTGGATGGAAGTCTTGCATAAAGTCTGGAAAAAAGTTTTTCAAAAAGTCTGGTGAAGAGTGATGCGAAAAGTCTGTCATAACGTCTGGCAAAAGGTCGGGCGATGAGTCTAAGAAAAAGTCTGACGGAAAGTCTAGCAAGAAGTCTGGGGAAAAGTCTGGCAAAAGGTCTGGCGATGAGTCAAAAAAAAAGGCTGGCGGAAAGTCTAGCAAACAGTCTTGTAGAAAGTCTTGCAGGAAGTCTGGCAAAACGTCCCGCGTAGAGTCTGGCGAATAGTCTGGCAAAAATTTTCTTAATCAGTCTAATAAAGAGTGTTACGGAAAGTCTGTTTAAACGTCTGGCAAAAGGTCTTGCGATGAGTCTAGAAAAAAGTCACCCGAAAATTCTAACAAAAAGTCTGGTGAAAAATCTTCAGGAAGTCTGGCAAAATGTCTTGCAATAAGTCTAGCAGAACGTCTTGCAAATAGTCTGGAAAAAGTCTTGCGTAAAGTCTGGCAAAAAGTCTTGCGTAAAGTCTGGCAAAAAGTTTTTCAAATAGTCTAGTGCAAAGTTTTGCGAAAAGTCTGTCAAAATCTTTTTCAAAAAGTATGGTGAAAAGTGTTGCTAAAAGTTTGTCGAAACGTCTGGCAAAAGATCTAGCCATGAGTCTAGGTAAAAGTCTGGCGGAAAGTCTAGCAAAAAGTCTTGTAGAAAGTCTTGCAGGAAGTCTGGCAAAACGTCTTGCGTAGAGTCTGGCGAATAGTCTGGCAAAAAGTCTTGCGAAAAGTCTGGCAAAATCTTTTTCAAAAAGTATGGTGAGAAATGTTGCTAAAAGTTTGTCGAAACGTCTGGCAAAAGATCTAGCCATGAGTCTAGGTAAAAGTCTGGCGAAAAGTCTAGCAAAAAGTCTGGATGGAAGTCTTGCGTAAAGTCTGGAGAAAAGTTTATTAAAAAGTCTGGCAAAAAGTCTTGCGTAGAGTCTGCCAAAAAGTCTTGCGTAAAGTCTGGCAAAAAGTTTTTCAAAAAGTCTAATAAAGAGTGTTGCGAAAAGTCTGTCGAAACGTCTGGCAAAAGGTCTGGCGATGAGTCCAAGAAAATGTCTGGCGGAAAGTCTAGCAAAAAGTCTTGTAGAAAGTCTTGCAGGAATTCTGGCCAAACGTCTTGCGTAGAGTCTGGCGAATAGTCTGGCAAAAAGTCTTGCGGAAAGTCTGGCAAAATGTTTTTCAAAAAGTATGGTGAAAAGTGTTACTTAAAGTTTGTCGAAACGTCTGGCAAAAGATCTAGCCATGAGTCTAGGAAAAAGTCTGTCGAAAAGTCTAGCAAAAAGTCGGGCAAAAAGTCTTGCGGAAAGTCTGGCAAAATTCTAACAGAAAAGTCTGGTAAAAAGCCTCCAGGAAGTCTGGCAAAAAGTCTTGCAAAAAGTCTAGCAGAACGTCTTGCGAATAGTCTGGGAAAAATCTTGCGTAAAGTCTGGCAAAAACTCTTGCGTAAAGTCTAGCTAAAAGTTTTTAAAAAAGTCTGGTGGAAAGTTTTGCGAAAATTCAGTCAAAATATCTGGCAAAAGGTCGGGCGATAAGTCTAAGAAAAAGTCTGGCGAAAAGTCTAGCAAAAAGTCTGGTGGAAAGTCTTGCAAGAAGTCTGGCAGAAAGTCTTACGAATAGTCTAGCAAAATGTTTGATAAGTGTCTAATGAAAAGTCTGGCGAATAGTCTGGAAAAAAATTTGGCGTAAAGTCTGAAAAATTTTTTTTTTTTATCTTTTTTCCGAAAGTACGGGGTTTCTGGCGGGATTTAGCTCTGGGAACAACGGCTTTTGCAACTCATTCCACTTTGGCTAGCAACGACTTTTTTGTGGCTTGTTTAACTTAATAACGGTCATGACAGAGCTTGCAGCCTAAAAACAATTGTTACAACTATCGTTCTTTTATATTTCTTTCGCATAAAAACAACAGATTGTTGGTCATATAATTTAGTTTTAAATTTAAATTAATTAAACTCTTTTTTATTCTAAATTTCATAATTGCACTTCTAATAATTGTGTTTTTAATGATACTTCATGCAATTGCAATAAAGAAAACAATTGAAAAAATTTTATTTGCACTTTATTTTTTTGAAATAATCTTTATCTTATATAATTATCTTTGTTTTCATAATTTTATGTAATAATTATTTTTATTCTCATAATTTTATAGAATTATCTTTATTTTCAAATATAACCTTTAACAAAATTTTCATAAATAACATACATTCGATAAGGTTTCGCAAAAGTCGAGCGAGCGATAACTATACATAACTACGTACACTGTTGGACAGGAAATTTCTATATACAACCACGTACTTTCGGCTGGAGATGAAGAAAAATAGTATACGACACGCGGCCAGAATGTTAGAGGCCCTGGTGTGCGTGATATAAAGCCTCGGCTTCGCCTCGGCCTTAATATCACGCACGCCAGGAAATCTAACTTTCTGGCCTTGGGTCGTAATATACTATTCAAAAAGTCTTGTGAAAAGTCTTACAAGTAGTCTGGCAAAACGTCTTGCAAAAGGTCTGGCGAAAAGTCTAGCAAAAAGTCTGGTAGAAAGTCCTGCAGGAAGTCTGGCAAAATGTCTTGCAAAAAGTCTAGCAGAACGTCTTGCGAGTAGTCTAGCAAAAAGTCTTGCGTAAAGTCTGGCAAAAGTTTTTCAAAAAGTCTGGTGAAAAGTGTTGTGAAAAGTCTGTCGAAACGTCTGGGAAAAGGTCTGGCGAAAACTTTGGCGCTAAGTCTGGCAAAAACCTCGGTGAAATATCTTGCTAGAATTCTGGAAAAAAGTCTTGCTACAATCATGACTAAAATTATAACAAAATATCTGTCTAAGATCCTACTTAATAGTTTTATCGTTACAATAAAATTTGTAAGACTAGTGCGGAAAACTGAAAGATCCCATTATAATACTATACATAAAAATTTATAATACAAACTTTCAATGTATCATACTTTGAGGTTAGGTTTGTCGAGCTTATAATATTATAATAAGTTACAATTCGTAAAGCTAGAAAGAATAAGAATTCGGCAAATAAAATGGTAACTAATGTAGCAAATAATCAGACAAACAAGAAGGTTAAAAAGTTTGAAAATAATATCATAAAAAGTTGTTGAAAAACCTGATATAGAATCAAGCGTGGTCTGCTTTCTTTTTTCAGACTCCCAATTAATAATTAGTACATTTTGTAACGGGTAAAAAAGCCTTTTTATACCAGTTGCAAATCGTATTTTTTACCATGAGAGCCAAGAAAGAGCAACGAAGTTGCGATTTTGGGGTTAGAATGGCAAAAAAATTATTCTGATATTAAGAATATTTTGATTTCTAATAAATACACTAAGAATGTCTATTTTTACATTCAAATGACTTCTTAAATGTATACTTTTTGGAAATTAAAATACTATCTGAATAGTAAATATTTAATCGTATAAATAATATATTACTACTCAACAGATTCTTGAATTTTATTTAAAAAATATTATCACTTATGTACAAAGTGGAAAAAAATTTTTAATTTTAACACACATAAGTGTTACAGATAGACCACAAATTTTTGTGTTAAAATTTACAAATTTTATTTCTGTAATTTACGAAGTTAAAATTATAACATAATTCATGAATAATATAAAATTTTGAATAATAAAATTTGTAAATTTTCAAATTTATTTGTGTTAAAATATAATGGTTGAAATGATGATTAGATAGTAAATAATGACTTTCTCGTATTTCTTTCTGTTAATATATTTAAAAAGAAGAGAGATAAAAAAAATATAAGAAAAAGGATAAAATGATGGATGTTGGTGTGGATCAATAAAATCATAAACAAACTAATCTTATTTGATAATATTACATTGTTGTTTAAAGGCGAACGTAAACAAGTGATTCCGAAAAGAGCCGATCATTTTTTAATATGAGTATGCCATAGAAATAGAGCCGGTTAGTGGCTCAGTCGGTAGAGCGTTGGATTCGTAGTCGTGGGGTTCTGTGTTCGAATCCCGCTCTCGGCAACCGATTGATAGAGGCACCATTTTACGTTACATGTGCTTTGTTCACAAACACACTTACAAGCTCCGTTGCTGATTAACATCACAAGTAGCATAAATATAACGATGTTAAAGAAGAAAAAAAAGTATAAAAATTTTTGGACTTGCGTCATTATAAAATATCACCAATAATAATTTGTAATTATTGATGATAAGTTATTAATATTATTGTTATTGTTATAATTATTTATTATTATAGAAAGATTTAAGCACTGCTTGTCTGAAATCTGCTCACTATGTATGCTTATTCGGGGCGAAAAAACTTTTATTTCGCTCAGTCGCTAACTACGACGAGCCTGAAAACGCTATTAAAAATATTTGTATCATAATATAGTAATAATTAAACCCTGTGTTATTTGATATAAGTATAAGATAAGAAGTATTAACGTATAAAAAGTTTAGCAATTCGTTATACAATATATAAAATTAAAAATATATAAAATTAAATTAATTTCAAGAAATGTATAGGAAAGGGTTCGGCTGTGGGCATGGTTTAGTTGTGGAGACCCCAGCGTTTCTATTGACAGAAAGCAGATGATGTTTTTCTGACAAATATCATTTATGTATCATTATGCCAAATATCAAAGCGAAGAAACGCGTCTGCTTTTTGCTATAAGCCAATTAATTTTTCTGTGTAAAAAAAACAAATATTTATTTGTACTTATTTATTCTTTATCCATAATATTTCAAATCAAAATTCATGAATGAAGGTGAATGTAATGCACATTTATTTCGTATGAAATTATTCCTATTTGTGATGCAATATGGGTTCCAATCAATAAGTCAACACCAACAATTTCGCAAGGGTGCCCACAACCGAACCAAGACAAATAGCAACTTTACTTCCTGATTACATAATATATTACAATAAAACCACTTTTAAATATGACATTTCCTAACCTTTTATCAATACTGATTCTCCCTATGTTCCCAATACTGTACCAGTTTATTAAACATATGTAACTGTTGTTCAATATTAATCGTATAGGAATAGCACGTCTACCTCACAGTGCAATTTTTAATGCAACGTTAGAATAACTTTTTGAATATAGATTGTTTAATATTAAGGTCGCTCATCCGCCTAGGACCGTATCATGTTTTGGATCCCTGGGTAATATTTGTATTATTGCACATTTTTATAAATGAATATATCTCAATTATAACTATTATTATTTTAAAAACAAAAATCATTGCATAAGTAAAAGCGTAGAAAAATCAATCTTAAAAAGTCTTGTGAACCATCAATTATAGAATGTGGCTTTAAATTGCATGGATCCTAATATTTGTTGTATATTATAAGCACATTAATTTAAAAATTTATAGATTATTACTGATAAAAAATATTCTTTCTAAAAATGAATATTTATGAAGCTTAAGGTGATGTAAAATAGACTACACCTGCACTCAGAAATATTTACCGTTTTCTTGTTTGATTGCAAAGTTTTGAAAAACGAGATACATTAGCTTCTAATGTGTATCATGGGAATTGTTCAACTAAAATAAATAAAGTGATTGATTAATTATTGAGAATTTTAGATTTTAATATTCAAGGTTATGAAAATAATAATTATTATTGGAACCAAAATATTTAATAATTGATAAATGAATTTACTTCAAAATTAATTTCAATAATAATCACTATATTTACTACAAACTAATGTATTTCTTTTTCTGAAATTTCGGAGTAAAATAAAAAAAATTCCAAAGTACTGGTGAAGTGTCCGTTTTATATCACCTTAAGAAACTCTAATTATAAAAAAAAATTACTTTATTATAACGCTGCCAAGTTTAAGCATTTTGAAATATGTTTTGTTAAATAGAATTATCTGATAGCGCCCAATTTTAAAATAAGAATAACCATACAAAAAATGTTTTTGCTTCACAAAATAACAATTTTATCATAAAGTTACCTGATTTTATTAAGTTATTAGAAGACAAAGTATATCTTATTAAATAGTTGAAAGAAATGAATATTTAATAATTATTGTTACTTATTTGCCTGCTACTTAAAGAATTATCATACTTCCAACAATACTGTTCGAATAGAACTATTATGAAATTAAATTTTTACTAATATCGATTGACGAGTAGTTATTTAAATATTTTTATATCATTTTTACGATAATGATATTAACCAAACACTTACTTTTAGTGATATTTCAAAAATAAATTATTCTTTATAATTCATTAGTGATTATTATAATTATTTAATAATCAATCATAATTTTGTTGAATATTTACGTTTAAACAAAAATTTATTCAATTAGTAATTTGATATTTTTGGAATATTAAATTATCGTTTTTATTAAATATTATTTATTTAATTATAAAATAAAATAAAACAACAAATTGAATTTTCATTATAAGACTAGCATTGCCATCTATTATTCAACATTACGTACTTCGATTATAAACATTAGAATACTCAAATTTTTATTTTTGGGTTATATGTCACCCACATAGCACGAAAGATTCGGGAAGCTTCCATCGAAAGATTCGAGAAAGATTCCTATGTAAGCTTCTAGCAAGCTTCCCGGAAGCTTAATGAAAGTTCCGAGAAGCTTCCATTGGAATCTTTCATGTAAGCTTTACGGAAGGTTCAGGAAAGCTTACGTGTAATATTCCATGAGGACTAAATGGAACATTACAAAATAGCTTCCAATAAGCTTCCGAAAAGATTACACGCAATATTACAGAAACGTTATTTGGAAGATTCCAATATATCTTGCAGGAAGCTTCCAGTAATATTTTGTGGAAGATTCCATTCAAACTTCCTGCAGCTTTCCACGAAATGTTACAGGAAGAATATTTCAATGTTCACGGAAGGTTAACAGTAACTTGTCAGGAAGATTCCTTGTAAGCTTCCTGGAAGCTAAATGGAAGTTTCGAGAAGCTTCCATTGGAATCTTTCATGTGAACTTTACGGAAGGTTCAGGGAAGCTAACGTGTAATATTCCAGGAGAGCTAAATGGAACATTACGAAATAGCTTCCAGTAAGCTTCCAGAAAGATTACATGCAGTATTACAGAAACGTTATTCGGAAGATTACATTATAATCTTGCAGGAAGCTTCCAGTAATATTTTGTGGAAGATTCCATTCAAACTTCCTGCAGTCTTCCACGGCATGTTACAAGAAAAATATTTCAATGTTTACGGAAGGTTACCAGTAACTTGTCAGGAAGATTCCCTGTAAGCTTCCCGAAAGCTAAATGAAAGTTTCGGGAAGCTTCCATTGGAATCTTTCATGTAAGCTTCAGAGAAGCTAACATGTAATATTCTATGAGGGCTAAATAAAACATTACAAAATAGCTTCCAGTAAGCTTTCGGAAAGATTACATGCAATATTACAGAAACATTATTCGGAAGATTACATTATATCTTGCAGGAAGCTTCCAGTAATATTTTGTGAAGGATTCCATTCTAACTTCCTGCAGCTTTCCACGAAATGTTACAGGAAGAATATTTCAATGTTCACGGAAGGTTACCAGTAACTTGTCAGGAAGATTCCTTGTAAGCTTCCTGGAAGCTAAATAGAAGTTTCGAGAAGCTTCCATTGGAATCTTTCATGTGAACTTTACGGAAGGTTCAGGGAAGCTAACGTGTAATATTCCATGAGAGCTAAATGGAATATTACAAAATAACTTCCAGTAAGCTTCCAAAAAGTTATATCCGAATGTTATTTGGAAGATTACTTTACATCTTGCAGGAAGCTTGCAGTAACATTTTGCGGAAGATTCTATTCAAACTTCCTGCAGCCTTTCACAGAATATTACAGGAATGATATATTAATGTTCACAGATAGTTATTGCAAAGTTTCAGAAAAAAAACATTAGTTTGTAGTAAATATCATGAAAATTATTTAGTTAAATTTTTAAATAAATTTATTCCTTTGTTTATAAGAATTTTGTATTCCTGGTACAAAATCGAATAAATTTAATATAATCGAATAAATTTAATATATCATTGGACTCTAACATTTTAAATAACTGATAAATGGATTTATTTAAAAATTTAATAGAATAATCTTCATGGTACATACTATAAGCTAATGCATTTTTTTTTTCTAAAATTTTACAATAAAATGAAAATTTAGACAATATTTATGAGTACAGGTGTAGTGTCTGCCTTACATTAGTTTAATTTTATAGATTAAAAATATTGTTTTCTTTTTCTATTAAATTAATGTCTTATACTCTTTTTAATTTATAGGAGCGCGGTGGCGTAACGGATAGAGCTCTTGCCTTCAACGCGGTGGGCATGGGTTCGAATCCTGGCCAGGCACCTCTGACTTTTTTTTCGAAAGAAAATTAGTGTATGTGCTACCCATATCGCGACTCTTAAGAAATCTGACCTCATTGAGTATCGGTTGATTGTTGGTCACAAAAGTGGCTGACCATCCATCGGTAGTCAAAGTTTTCGGTATGGCGGTGTCTGACAGTCTAGCCTGATGTAATGTGTTAAACGGTTCCGGGCTGGGCTCCCTCGACATCTCCATAGAAAAAGGTTAATTATATAGAGGATAACATTATCCTTTATATATTAATCTTTTTTTTTAAAAAAAAAAAAAAAAAAAAAAAAAAACTCTTTTTAATTTACAAAATTTATGGCAGATTATTTAAATATAAAGTAAAACATATTACATTTTAAATGATTAAAAATTTTTTATAATTGTGTATAACTTTCGATAAAGAATTTTTTTTATTATTGATTTTAATTAATAAAAAAGAACACAAAAAAATATGTTTTTTTTAAAGAGAAAGTCGTTTATATAAATTAATTACAAAGTCTAAATATCTTTACAATGTTTTGAATGTATGAATTTTATCAAATAAAAGATTTTTCCTCAAAAAAGCATAATATTTTTTGTTCTTTTACTAACTAAAAATTAATAGTAATAAAAAATTTTTACCCAAAGTTACATAATTATATTAATTAATTCATTCAATTTGTAATCTGCTTTTTCCGTATTTATATAATAATCCCCCATTAATTCTATAAATTAAAAATATAGTCTTTTTTGTTAAATTAATGTATTAAGATATTCTTTTTAATATTAAAAATTAATATCGGATTATTATATGAATACGAATAAAACAGATTACAAATTAAATGATTAAAAGTTTCTAAAACTGTATAACTTTAGATAAAAAATTTCTTTTAATATTAATTTAAGCTAGTAAATAAGCACACAAAACATTTTGTTGCTTTTTTAAAGAAAAGTCTTTAATTGAATAAAGTTTTAAGAAAGAGTATTGTATTATTTATTTAAGTTTTTTGAATAAATTTATTTCAAAATCTATATAGAATGAATTTTTCGACTTCACATAGCATGAGAATAGTGAAATATATGCATGTGCAACATAATTTATAAAAAAAAAAAAATTATGTCCAGTCGGGAATTGAACTACCGACAGATAACATACAAGTCCGTCACCTTCGATTCGCAGTTACGCCTACAGGGGGATACGCGTTGAATTTTGTCCCTAAGTGGTGAGATGATACCACACTTACTACATAAATCGGACGTTGGTGGTTTTGAGTATGTACCCATAGCGCCTGCCCTAAAAATGTAAGTGCGTCTTCATAATTATACGTAAATCCTAATATAAGTGAATATGTATTGACATATAAATATGATATAATAGTATATAAAATAGTATGTTGTAAATAAATATGTGTTTTGCACAGCAAACATTTGTAAAATATAAAATAAAAAATAGAATGTTGAACAGAATCGTAACACAATACCTTCCGAACAGTGAAAAAGGATAAAATTAACCAAATGATATTTGAATTGTTGACTTCCCCAAAGCCTCCGGGAACCTTACACTGGAATCTTCCTGGAAGCTTTTTGCATTTTTTTATGGAAGCTTCCATGATGTATTTTTAGAACTTTACGACAATATTCCTTGCAAGCTATTTGTAAGATTCAAAAGGCTTTCATACTAGCCTCTATGGAAGCTTATTGATTTCTTCCTTGGAAGCTTCCTGGAATCTTCCATTGAATCTTTCTGAAAGAAAAGTGCGCGGGACATTTTACGCTTCCAGGAAGCTTTAATCGAAGCTTTCTTCCTTGGAAACTTCTTGTAAGATTCAAAAAGACCTTTATGCTAGCTTCCATGGAAGCTTACTGATTTCTTCCACGGAAGCTTCCTGGAAGCTTCCATTGAATCTTTCTGAATGAAAAGTGCGCGGGACATTTGATGCTTTCAGGAAGCTTACATGGAAGCTTCCGGGAATCTTCCGAACCTTTCATGGAAGCTTCCTGGAAGCTTCCTGGAGCTTCGGTGCTATGGGGGCAGGGACAATAACAAACAAATGTTTATTTATTTGGTAACTATGCAAATGATCGATGAGCTCGTTGCTACCGAGGCAGAATGGGCACACACTTGTTGCTGTTTTCGAACGTTTAGAATGACGCTCTCTGATTGGCTGAAAAAGCGTAACTTAAAAGTGCCGTAGTTTAAAAACTATACGAGATAGATATAAAATTACAATATAAAGTTTGTTCAGAATGATGTCCTCTATCACCCTGTCAAGGGAAATACAGTAGTTTAGAATCACCGTGTATATATATATATATATATATATATATATATATATATATATATATATATATATATATTTGACATCTCACGCTGAGAGAGCAAAAAAATAAAAATCGCTGAACCTCTGAGAATATATTTTTCCTGTTACCCAAAATATGTGAAACAATTTTCAATGATCTAGATTTAGAGGATCAAGAGCTATAGATGCTTGAAATTTTAAAATTTTCCAAAATTTTTGGAAAAGTCCCAACTTTATGATTTTTTTTCTGAAAATCCTCATGTTTTAGAGAGAAATTTATAAGAATACTTCTTGTTGTATATGAAAAGGGGAGTCAGCATGATTTTTCACAGACCTGAATTTTTAAGTTTTTTATTGGTTCTCACATGTTTTACATGGTAATTGAAATTACTCATTGTTTGCTACTTCAGAAATTGCTTTCCGAGGGCTTATTGTTTTCTATTTTTTATTAACTTCAAAATAAATTCCTGATTGTGTAAGAAAGAGCCACCAATAAGGAGTTATGACAGTTTTAAATATATATTTTCATGTATGATTCATTTTTTATTTTGAAAATAAATTTTATATATATTTCAAACTGTCATAACTCCTTATATGAGCAATTCTTTTTCAAATCATGCGCAAAACCAATAAATTTTTTTTAACTTAACACTGAGAGAATATTGGGTCGTCTGCTGTATATTCTAAATACAGCCGCTGCATTGTCGATTCCGTGCAGTTGCGCTACAAAATTTCGGGCACCAGTTGTCCCGAAACGATTAATATACTCAGCTGAGCTTCACTTTTTGTACACCAGAGGCGCTCATAGGCTCAAAACTTGGATGATTATTGCAAAGTTTGGGACAGCATCATAACAAAATCGAGGCACGAATCGATGCGTGTGTTTAAGAGTTCGGCTGTACTAGTAAGTGCAGCAGTTATAACAAAATAAAAGGTTTTCGCCACTGCCGCTATGAGGCTCTCAAAATGTACTCTTGTCAACTCTCCCTCAACTTCCCCTTAACTTCATATCTTTTTATATTATAAAGTATTTTTGCCCCTTTGGGGCTGCGACCCGATATATATATTAATAACATAAATATATTTAATATATTTATGCAATCAACATGATATACAGAAATAAATTTTATGATTATATGAATTTTATGCATTAATAATAATATAAAATATTTTTTATATTAAAAAACGTAACTTTATCTTAATTTTATTTTCTTTTTTATTCTCCTCAATTGTCATAAATGTATAATTTTTAATTCATTTTTCTAAATTTATAAAATATTTCAAGTTATTTTTCAAATTTTAAATGCTTCTTTATTTCATGATTCTATATAATTGAATTATTTTTTTTTTTTTCAGAATATATTTATTTGAAAAAGTATTAAATTCATAATCCTAGGATAGATCAGTAAGTAGATTGTTAAAAAATGAAAAAGCGATACTGTTATAAATATGAATGAATACGCAATTGAAAAACATCCAAAAAACAACGTGATCAATAATATGAAAAATGATAGGGTCAGCAAAAAACGAAAAAGTGATACTGTTGAAAATATAAGTGAATGCAGAATTGAAAGACATCGAAAAATCAATGTAATTAATAATATCAAAGAGAATAGAATTGTTAAAAGATAAAATGATGATACTGTTAAATGTACCAATGAATGCAGAATTGAAAAAGATAAAAAAAACAACGTGATACGTAAAAGCATGAAGAGCGCAGTGTATATTATTTTATTAAAATACTTTATAATATGGAAAGATATAAAATACGATAAAGGGGGGCTGTGGAGCAATGCGAGCAGGCGGGTATAGTAGTATATTATAAAAAATAATATATGAATATATTGGAAAAAAATGATTATTTTTAACTTTAAATATTGTCACGTCAATTGCGTCATCCTACTGGGTAGAAGAGGGCAGCACTATTAAAAAAAAACAGTAATCTAAAAGAGGGATTTTACTCCAAAAAGCTTACCTTGTGTAAGCGAACACGTTGAAAAAGAAATGTTCATACTGTACACTAAATAAAGTAAAATAAGTGAAAAAATCAAATTATTGCTGTCATTAGCATGTAAAAGCATATCTGCAGGTAAGTGATTAATTTAGAATTTTGAGATTCTAAATTAAAAAATGGCTTGTCTATAATTATTTCATAAATTTTCCAACTTATCATAGCCTAAAAACTTAAAGAACGCTGGAAAAAAGCAAGGAACGCTGAAGTAAAAGGCCATGTTTATAATATTTTTGCGTTCCTCAATTTTCTCAAAAACAATGCGGTAGAATTCTTTTTCCTTGTACATAAATATTTATAATAATAATATCTATTGCGCTCAACCTTTAATTTGCAGACACATTGATTAATTTTTGAGTAAATAACAAAAAAACTCAATCAAACAAGGACAGCGAATCAGGCCTGCTCGTAATAAGTAACGATGATGTGAAATTTGTTCTATAATTTGTAATTGTCCTATGTCTGTGGTAAAATATGCGATGTTGCAATTTGAGGTTAACATTCGGAAAAATATCCTTTCCGCCAAATGTACATATATTAACGTAAATGTGTGTACGCTTTTAGGAGCGTACATACATTGGGCGCTTATCTTCAATACTTTATGCTTACTTTAGGTTTTACTAACTTTTGCTATTGGACTATTACTTATTCTAAATTTTACTAACTTTTACCATTAAATTATTATTTATTTTAATTATAAATGCATGCAATATTAAATATTGTATTATTTCTATTAATTTAAGCGATTAAAAGTTTTCACATAACTGGGCGCTTACATCGACCCCTAAATGACTTTTTTTTCATATTTATATGGAAACAATTGATTTATAAAGTAAGAAATAGAAAAGAAAAAAAAATTACATTTGTTTAAATAGAGTGTGAATTAATCTACAATTTATGGTTTATACTGTCACTGGAGATTAAAATAAACTATTACGTAGTTAAAAAGAATAACTTTTTATTTATTTTTATTTTTATTTTAGAAGAAAACAAAATAGAGAAATTTCATTCTAATTTTAATCTTTCTTTCTCTCTTCTTCAGCTTTTTCATTTCTGTAAACTGATTTCATTCTTCTTGTTAATCTGTTATTGCTTTCTTCTTTTTATTACCTTTTCTTTTTTTTTCTGTCTATCCAGATTCTTTTCCCTCTCCGTCGTCGAGGTCGTCGCGGTAGGTGTTTATGCCTTCCTGGAGCTCTGCTTGCTTCTCCTTATATTTCTCTAATCACCAGCCTCCGTAGAATATTTTGATGAGTACTTGAGTCCTTTTTTCGATGTAGGTATGTACATTCCTTCCTCATCTGGAAGATTTTTCACCTTCTGCGCTTTCGATTTTTTTTTCTTCAGCGCTCAGTTTTCTGCTTTTGGTGGGATGGTCTTTTTATGTACCATGGGCCTTTGTGTTTAATAATACCTTTCAAGTTCTTTATCGAAAGTGTTACGGATCCATTTGCTCTTAGATGAAGAAAGGACCCTCCTATACTCAAATGCCCCATGGGTATTATCTACCCACGTGCAATCTATCACTTCGTCCTTCAGCATGTCTTCATTGACTGTGGTGGTGACGTTGCGCATATTAAAATGTTTGATAGTTTAGCACTCACCATGGCATAGATGCTTTGCTAGTATGTCTTGTTTACTTGTACCTTGTACTTTTAACAATATAATGCCTTTATGGCTCAGCGAGAACTGATGATGTATCGTAGTTTGGATTTGGCAAATTACTTATGTGCTCCACCTACGTGTTTGCAAGCCTATGTGTGTACCACTTTGTGTTTGCGTCTATGGGATTTTGCGTGATTAGTTTGGCAAATTTAATCCCTTAATTTTGCTTGAGTTCGAGTCTCTTCTAAAGGAATAATGTTTACTTTTGCTGTTTTTTTGCTCATTTCATGTCTTCTAAGTTTTCTTATACTTTGTTAAATAAAATATTATATTTTATGATTTTATTATAATTTTGAATTTAATTATTTCTATTAATTTATTTCGCTCAGAAAACGAGTAAATCGACTTCAAGTGATTTGTTTTCTTTTATGCTAAATTACTTATTTCTCTTTTTTACTTTAATCTTATATATTTAATTTTGATTTGTAATGCACTTTTTATTTAATTATAATTTTATTTGTCTTTGCTCCAATCAATCTTGTACGTTTTGTAATGTCTTACATCGTTTCTAATTTTCTCATATGAAATTTTCATGCAAAATCATGTAATTTAGGGTTCAGTGTAACTTAATATGATATTTTGTAGTATTTCATATGTTTTTTCATACAAGATTAATCATGATTTTAAAGGTTTTGTAATGTAATAATTATTAAATTTTTATCTTCAATAATAATAATAATTAACACTAAAATAAGTCACCGTTGTGACTATTTCTTTTTTGAGCTTAAGGGCTTATGATTCGCA
The DNA here is from genome assembly GCA_017163975.1 of Anastatus disparis. NCBI lineage: Eukaryota > Metazoa > Arthropoda > Insecta > Hymenoptera > Eupelmidae > Anastatus > Anastatus disparis. The sequence continues at coordinate 2,829,367 of JAFFSR010000267.1, read as the reverse complement.
TTAGTTACCGAGGAAAATAAAATTATTAAAGCAAAAATTGTTACTAGGGAATAATTATATAACTCAAGGGGTTATAGTGATCTTCACTTAATCACCATATAACTTCAAGAGTTATGAGCTAATGAATTATAGCACAATGCTAATGATACCCGCTTATCTCTGACTTTTAACAGAATATTGCTAACCCAATGAAAGTATACTAAGGAGTGATAAACTTGCAAGCAAATAACTGTGTACCCTTTCAGTGGCGTTCAAATTATAAACAATTTTCTAAGAGGAATTGTTTTTCTATTAATTAAAAAGAAAAGTTGATAGGTTGGTAACACTTGTCAACTTATCGTTCAATTATTCCTTTTAGAAAAGGGCGAAGAGCAGATGATGCTCTTCGGCTAGCATTCAAAAGTTTGTATTTTTAAGTTAAAGGGTAAGGAAATCAATTGATATTAGATGGTACTAAATACTCTCAATTATTTCTAGGCGATACATCTTAAAATTAGAATATGTGAAATCGTTACTAAAATTAAAAATTAATACGAAAAGTCATTACCATCATTATTATAAGAAAATTGCTAATAATTTAAATTGTTTAAGCTTATGATAGCTAATTTATAATAAAAAGATATAAAATAGATATAAATCATAAGTAATTACAAAGATAGTTCTATAAATATTTATTTAGAGAGTCAGCAGTTTCAATATAAATCTATTTTAAATGATAATTCTATGTCAAAGTATTACATAATATAAAATAAAAAATTTAATATATTTGTAATTGAAAAAGTTACGTAACATAATTCTAATTATAACAGTCGTATATTTTATTTTAACATAAAGTGCGTTTCTGGGCTTTGAAAATTCTTTTATTTTCGTCATAAAAATGTATGGTTTTAAATAAAAAGGAAAAAATATTTATTGAATAAATGTCAGATAGATAGATAGATATTATTTTATTTGTATAATAATACAAAAGTGTGTAATACAATTAGTAAATATAAAACTAAAATATTGCACTTAAGGTCTTACAAAATATATAAATATAAATGTAAATATTGCACAGGATATTACAATCAATCACTGAAGCTAATAATACTGAACGAGTGAGTCACCAAAAAAAGTGATATCACAGATTAATTATATTACAAAAAATAATACCAAAAATGATTAAATACACGCAACAATCCTATAAATTAAAAATTAGTCACACAATATCTATAAGTCATAATATTTAAAATAAAAAAAATAAAAATTATTAAATAATGCAATAAAATAATAAGCGTATGCAATATCATGAAACGCAGTCAAAACAATAAAATCAAGTAAAACATTCACTCGCTAGCCATCCAGCCAATAAATACACTCACACCTTAAGCCTATATAAGAGACGTATAAGAGATGTCACAAAAAATAAATGAACATAGAAAATAAAATTAAGTTTATTGGAGGTCGAGCAAGTACCCCCTCAAAGCTGACTTGAACCTGCTGAGCGATGGAAGATTCTTTATATCAGCAAGCAAGAAGTTCGAAAAATGCGTACCTTAAACTTGAAAGGAATTTCTTCCAGTCTCAGTACGCATGAAGGGCACCGCGAAAACCTTAATCTCTCTTTTAGTGGCTACCCTAGGTACATATCTAGTGAAGAGATCCACTAGATACTCGGGAGTATTCATGTGCACAATTTTGTTTATAAGTACAGCCATAAAAAACTGTCTCCTCGCATTAGTACGCAGCCAACCCAGTGCAGCTCTGTGAGGAGAAACAAGATCGTCTATTCCCATGCCTAATACATATCTTACACATAAATTTTGTAGTCTTTGTAATCGTCTTCTTAACTCCTGTGAAGCATCGAGCAAAACTACTGAGCAGTAGTCAAGATGTGGAAACAGCAGGGCGGTTGCGAGCTGTTTGTACAGAGCCTCTGTAGTATACCGACGAAAAAATCGTAAGCCGTCATAGTCCCATTAAATTTTTTAGTCAACATATTAATGTATTGCTCCAATAATAGCTTAGAGTTAAGTACAACACCAAGGCTCGTAACGGCATGAGAGAAAGATATGCTGACACCACCCTCAAGTTCAATCGTCCTTGGTTCACCAGCATAAAAGTCGTTAATAAAACGACTATTGCCAAAAACGATCGCATAAGTTTTGCTTGCATTTAATGTGAGAGAAGCATCGACAGCCCACTCTGAAACCACCTTGGCTGTCCTGTGTAGAATCCAAATACCTTCATTCACATCCTCATGAAAGAACTGCGTATAAATTTGCAGGTCCTCCGCATATAAAAAGTGCTCGACACAACCGCAGCTAAGCGTGTTATGCAAATTATTGATGCAAAGGCAAAACCACAGAGAAACTGAACCCTGAATAATTCCTAAATAGGTCGTTAGCCAATCCCATTCCTCTTTTGAATGCGTGAAAACCATTTATTTCCTACCTGATAGATAGGAGCTAATCTACTTGAGTGCAGCCCTGAAAAATTCCATCGATCTCAGCCTCGTAAAGAATTTGGAGTGCGAGATCGTATCTAATGCCTTACTAAAGTCAAATAGAAGTAGTAGCGTGACGAATTTTTTATCTAGACCTGATCTTATGTCATCTGTAAGTTTAAGTATGTCAGTCTGCGTTGAGTGATGTTTTTTAAAGCCAGTCTGCATAGAGTCAAGTATCTCATGTGTTGCAATGTACTCTTGCAATTGGTAATAGGCAATCTTCTCAAGGCCATTCGAAATAAAACATAAGATTGCTATGGGCCTGAAACCTTTAGGCAATGTACACTGAGAAAAAAACATAGTTGGCTTTACTACGTTAAGACCGATGAGCTTAACCAATGTACTGTTTCTCTCGTTTACTACGGTAACATAGTAAATACAACTAGATTCTCTGGTCGGCATTCAGTAGCACATGATAAATAGATCTTAACCTCAAAATCTATATAATAAATTATACTATTAATTTGCATATTGTTATAATCTACAAACGAAAGTAGATGAAATAAGAATATTTAATAATAATAAAAGCCTAGAAGACTCAAAACGAGACTTTAAAGTCTTAAAACTTCGGTTAGTATATCTTGAAAAAAGTAAATAAAATACTTATAAAGACTGTGGAAATTCCTACTACGTTCAATCTAGTAAACGCTACTAATATAAACGGTTAATTTGACTATACATTGAATACTAGAGTAACATGATTATCGTCACTAGAGAACGCAGTAAAGCCAACTATGTTTTTTTCTCAGTGTAGGTGCAGGACACTTTTTAACAACACAATGCGTGCATGTTTCCAAAGGTAAGGAAAGACCTCCCGCGCAAAAGAGAAATTGAACAGAGTTACAAGATGTTCTCCGATAAACGGTAAAGCTTTGAGAATCACGCTCTGATATCATCCTCGCCACAAACCTGCGATAAAAAATGCGAAAGTGCAAGGACTATATCATTCAAATTAATTAGTTTGAAGGCAAAGCCACTTTCACTACATTGAGAAATAATTCTCTTACATTACTCATTATCATCGTATAGCGAGACTGATATCCCCGCAAAGTGCGCATTAAGCTCATCTGGAGTGAATCCATTCAAATCCCCTTAAGGTCCAGACAGGGCCCCAGGTTTTTTAACTCCTTTCAAACATCGCTGGCAAGAGCTTTGAACAGTCTATTATGATAGTAAATAAACTTAGCTTGTTTAGTCTGTTCGTCTATTGTTTTACGCAGTTGAGGAAATTCAGAGAGATATTTCTCATTTTTCGTCCATTTGTATCTTTAATACGTGGCATCTCTCTTGCACTGCATATGCAATAATTCTTTGTCCATCCATGAAAATTGATCTTTACCAAGTTTCAGTGTTTTTAGCGCGCCAGATTTTGTATTGTTGCCGTAAGTTTGTCACAGAGGCAGTCAAATGCAGATTCCGGGTCAACTGTACCAACTGCAAATGGCATCCAATCACAGTCGGCTAAACTCTATACCAATAATGTTAAATAAATATCTTTATGATTTCTATACTTAATTGCTTTTTGATCTGTTAAGACATGATTACAAAAAATACATACGTTAATCAAGATATGCCTACTGTGAAAATTAGCCGGTAAGTTTCGTGTTTCAAGTACTGTGTTGTTATCGTCAGCAAGAATCAGGTCGATCCACGTGTAAGACGTCAGAGTGTGATGCGTGGCACCGTGCTGGTCAAATTGTAACGAAAGCTCAGCCGACAACTTATTAAGAAATTCGGAGTCACTGCTCTCACGCAGGAGATCGGCATTCAGGTCTCTCATTATAATATTATCAGAATAATCAGAGTCATGATTTCTCAAAAGAACTGAAAAGTCTGTGTTTCTTATGAACAAATTGCAGAAGGCCGATAAATAACAAAA